>CALNXI010002305.1:25301-47801 GCA_942486025.1 Porites evermanni | reverse complement strand
GAGCATGCGATCAATTAAAACCAATAACTAGTCAGCGGATAACTTTAAAAAACACGTTACCTCAATGATTTGTACACTTGAGCCCGCGATACAGTCGGGTGACACTGGTCAGTGGATAGTCCTCGACAGCTGTCCTATAATTTCGCTCCATATGTCAATTACCCAATTAGAAGTAAAAGACCAGCACCAATAGTCATTCAAAGAGGACAGACGGCAAAATGGTTGTTGATCGGAATATTTTGATCTATATGTTTGAACTGTTAGGCTGCGAGATCACCCGTAACGCGCGAGTGGCGAGTGACCCTCGCTCACCCGTTCCCTCGCGACTCGCTTTGCTCGCAAAATTATATGGAAAGCTTGCGCGCAGGTTAGGCCACCAACCTCGTCCCTAGAGTTGTTACTTTTCATGCCTTACGGCTTTGCCCCCCGCTTGATATCTCTGGACACAAAATTCGATTAAAAAGAGGAGCTTGCTCGCGGTCTTATCTTGGAAAAAAAGACTCTTTCAATCTTTTCCTTTCAAAACGTAGAAAATGCAATATTTCAAGGAATCTCTTTTTCACATTGCAGCCAGGCATCTTATCGTCGGATTTCGAATGTTGTTCGAAGGGACTGGTAAGTAATTGTTCTTTTCATCTTAGGGGATTAATTCACGGTAGTTAAAAAACCATTTTGTTTTATTAGTTTTAGGGAACTTAAGGTTCCGGAGTGGGTCTAATGACCATGTAGAAAGGGTGAGCCCATCTCCAAAGGGGGTAAAAAAAAAACAAAAACAGCGCTCTAATAAATGAATTACCACTCCATGATATATACACTGGCAATTAAATAAAGGCGTTTTTGGCACACTATTTCTAGGTTTTGGTTCATATGGAAAGATGTACTATGACACCACTCTTCAAGAGGCTTTTTTTCGAGGCCTGAAATGCCACTCCAACGACTTGCCAGCAACCGGCAAAATGGCTAGGCTAATTGCAAAGTATTTGCACGACGAATACAACAGCGTTTCCTATGGAAAAGCGCAGAACCTGGGGCGAGTTCTTTGTAGAGCTTATGACGAAGCACTGGAGAAGTATGACGTGTTGATTTTACCGACAGCTCCGAAGAAGGCTTTAGTCTTCCCAAAGGAGAGTGGCTCGCTGTCAGGTAAGGTTGTTTCTTTTTATGTTGGAAGTCGCGTAATTACTGATCTGGGTAACCAACACAATCTCTCCACTCGCACTTAAGAATTTCACCCACACACAAGAACCATCTTGAACAGCACTACACACAGTGATTCCATTTATAATATGGCTGATTCCGCGAGAGGGCAAGATGAAACGAATCCTGTGTTCTAATAGAGAGAAGTCGTTACGTCACGTTCCCATGGTAGCAAAATTTCTGGATGACAACAAACCGAAAATTCACTTAAGAAGTGAATTCGCACTCTTTAAAACTTAATCGATCTTATTCAGCTTTATTTAATTTGTGAAAAGGTTGGCGAAATTGTCTGGGGTTGAATCCAAAAGGACCGTGTTTAAGTTAAGAAAAAGAAAAGGAAAATTTTTCTGTTGTGTTTACCTACTCCATAAAGCAAGCGCGTCCTGCAACCAAGGCTAAGAAATGTACAAAAAAGCGTGATGCACGTGTAAACTTATTGCTTTTTAACTGTTCTCGTTGCCGTCGCCGTCGTCGTTGCTTAAACTCCCTATTGTTGTGATCCAGAAATATTGCTACCATGGTAACGTGACGTCCAACTTTTCCTCTCAAGGTCTAAAAATTTAATAAGCGCCCAGGGTGGTTAATCGAATAAATACGGTATTTCGTTGCTTTTTCCGGCGTTACTCTTTATGAGGTTGTACAAGGTGCCGAGTTTTTATACATGGATGAAGTCCTAATGCGGCGGTAGAAGGTGTAGCGCAGGTCATATTCAGTGAAGTATTTCTAAGAGGGTTTTTGTAAGGTGTAAGTATTCAAATGAAAGCTACGGGAAACGGGCTCTTTGTAATAATTGAACACTCAACGTTTGTCTTGTAGAGCTCTTGGAACTAGCATATGTCAATAGCAGAAACACGTGTGCTTGCAACGTGACTGGTCACCCAGCTCTGTCAATCAACGCAGGATTTAGCGAGAGTTTACCAGTTGGAATGATGATTGTTGGAAGAAAGTTTGATGAAGCCACTGTTCTTAATGTCGCCTATGCTTATGAGAAGATCAGAGATACCACAAATTAAGGAGGTGGGGTGGCCGAGCGGTTAGAGCGCTGGACTTGTGATTCAGAGGCCCCTAGTTCAAGTCCTACCTTGACTGCTAGCAGGATTCGTTCTCGCTCGTCCCGAGTTCAAATTCTCGGCCACGTTTATTTAAAAAAAAAATATCCTACTGACTTGCCTCCAGCTAGTCGGGGTTCTTAGCCATGTTATGTTCACAGCTATTGTCCCTGGAAAACCCAATGGCACACAACGTCTCGCCCGTTGCTGGTAACCTACTTGATGTCGTCACTGTTTTACCCTTTTTTTCCCGTAAACACTGTACCTTACCGATAAGTCTAGAGGTGGGTAAAATAAACAACTAACTACTGTATTTTCCTTCGTATATGTTTACTGGAAATGTCCTGTGGACAACGGCGGCAAGAAATGGCATTTCCGAGACCCTAAATCAAATTGAAAAACTTTCTGGGGGAGCATGCGTGCAGGCCCCCTCGTGCCTAGTTTAGAGAGACGAATGCGCTCTAACGTCTCTTTTAGTACGTACACCTTCAAAATCTTACGCTCTGTTCCTGCTTAATGTGTTAACTCGGGCTGGTCCGGGGCAGTACCCGTTCTGGTCCTTTAAAAAAGGCCACCCTTTGTCTTCAATAGTTCAATCTTTATTGCCACATCATGTCAACCGAGCTTCCTCAGTAACAATTCATAATTTTTTCGGGGATTTTCCTGATAAATTATTTCAAAATTATTTTGTCTGTGACGCGCTTCCAGTTTTAATAGCGACGACATCTATCAATTAGACTCGCTATCGTTTGATTCTTTATCCGCTGGAGACAAAAGTTCAATGAATTGATCCTTAAGTTTTTCCCACAAGAACTGTCTCCAATCAACCTGCAAAACGGGAAGTCGCACAATTAGAACAATACTTAAACTTGAAGCTGACCCGGCACATTTGTTCAAGAGGCCGATGACTCTATTCAGCCTTTGAATTATCAGTTACTTCTAGTAAAACTAAATTAGTGTCCTTATATCGGCGGGACAAAACATACAAGCCTCATTAAGACCAGCGGCATGCTTAGCAGCGCAAGGCGCGGGAAACATGGAAAACAGACAGCCTTTTGCAGCCAGTGTCTTTAGAGCGGTAAAGAAAAAAAAAGCAGCGAGCGCCAAGCAGTGCTCAGGATTTGGCAAGAAACATGCGCCCAGTTCAAAGCGCGGGAAAAATATAACCGATGCACGGGTAAAAAGTACGTGACACTCGTTAGGGCGGGGTCTACAAGAGGTTTAAAGGTACGCTAAAACGGGCAGCAAAAACGTGCAACTTGTTTTGCAAAATTGCTGCAAAACAAGTTGAATAGCGATGTTGCGCATTCAAACCTGTCTTTCAACAAATCAGCTTGTTGCAGGTTACGAAAAGTTGTTGCAGAAAGTAGAGAGTAGTTCCACTTTTTGCAACAAAATCTGACACATGTTGCGCGTTTTACCGGCTCAAGGCCAACTTGTTTTGCATTAAGTGACGTAATTCCCGTGTATAGCGTGACCCCCTTGTTCTATTATTCACGCAACTTGCAACAATCTGATTTATTGCAAGACAGGTTTGAACGTGGGTGGTAAAACACGCAACATTACTTTTCAATTCTTTTTACAGCAATGTTGCAAAACAAGTTGTACGTTTTTGCTCCCCGTTTTACCGCAGTGTTTGTTGCAAAAGCAAAAGTAGTCCCACGATCATGTTCAGTAATCAATAACACTGCATATTTCATAAACTGAAGTGCGCAATTAACTTGTTCACGTATTCTTACCATGACTTTGTGTGTTCTCACGTGTCGTGGATTCTTGCAAAAATATCTTAGTTTTTTGGCCAGTTGCTGTGGTGTTGAGTACAGGTATTCATCTAAAAGTAAAGCAAATTGCATCCTTTACATAAGTATCCTCAAAAATTCAAAGGATGAGACTTTATAGTAACACTGAATAACTTTGTACCCCAAACCTTGTTAAGGGACTGTAGTTCAATAACAGAGAACTCTTTTTGGGACACACTATAGTATTAAAGTTTTTCATTCTTATCATTTGTTTAGATGTAATAGTGAGAGTATGTTTTCACATTGTCGGGAAGTTTGCACTCACTACTGGAACCCAGGGGGGGTACTCCGGATTTCAAGTGACAGAGATGATTGAAGGATATTTTTCGATTTCAGGATTTTTTTGGGTAGGAAAATTTTGACACGTATTTTTTTGGATAATCAAAACGATCTGAAGATCCGTGATAGTTACATCATTTAATGCTTTCTGGAATTTTTTAATGCTCGGAAATTCGGCATGGGATTTTTTGGGTGTTAAATTTTGGTCCAGGATTTTTTTGGGTTTTGAGTTTTGCCCCCATTCGATCATCCCTGTCACTTAAAATCTGGAGTACCCCTCCCCCCCCTCCCCCGCTGAGTATTGGAATAGACTAGTCTTTCTGTACAAGTTCAACAGTTCTGACTAGATCATAAGTCCCGGAATCAGTAGCAGAAGATTCCTATTCCCATTGCATTTCCAATTTTTTAATTCACACACGTGCAAGAAGGTTCCTTGATGATTCCATTTCACTTATAACGTCACAAGTGAGAAACTGTCGTTAGAGGCTGCGGGTAGCATACTGAACCTGATTATGGGAGTTTTCTTTTTTAACACTTATTAGATAAGCTTCCACACATATAGATTTAGACCGACTGACTACAATGAAAATAATAGTAATAATTAATGATAATAATAATAATCTGTGAGCAGCCGAGGCGTCTTTTGGTGGAGAAATGACAACAGTATAGTCACTTAGTATCTGCAAACATAAATACATTTATTTGTCAACTTACCAGGAAATATCTCAGGGTACACAAGTTTATTTGGACATAGTGGGTAACAGCCATATTGCACCGACTCCAGCCTGCAAAAATGCAAATATTGGAATTGGAAACACATCAAGTACAATCGTAAGTGACATTTTGTACATGCACATATTCTGTGATATCCAATCAAGTCACCTTACATGGAAACACCAAAGAACTCGTGTTCTGCAGTAGAGACAGCCACATCAGCATTCTTTAGAACATTAACATATTCCTGGCGAGATTGCTGGTAGCCCCAGTGAACAATATGTTCTCTGATACATGAAAAGGCTTCTTCAAAAATTTCTAAACAGAGGGAAAAGTATATTCAGTTAGTGAAAAAATGTTGTGGTGAGGTTAAAACTAAACCACAACTTGTAGAAATTTCTGATGTCTGATGTAAGGTGTCTAATGTCAGACATCTGATGTCTGAGGTCAGACGTCTGTGGTCTGACGTCTGATGTCAGATGTATTATGTATGTCTGATGTCTGATTTTGTTGTCTGATGTGTTGTCTAATGTCTAGTGTCTGAGGTTTGTTGTCTGATGTCAAACGTCTGATGTCTGATGTCAGACATCTGATGTCTGGTGTATTATGTCTGATGTCTGATTCTGTTCTCTGATGTATGATGTCTGGTGTTTGTCCGAGCCCAGATGTCTGATGTAAGATGTCTGATGTCAGACGTCTGTTGTCTGATGTCCTATGTCAGATGTCTGATGTAAGATGTCTGATGTCAGACGTCTGATGTACGTGATGTATGTCTGTTGTCTGGTGTATGATGTCTGACGTATGATGTCTGAAGTCTTCAGTCTCATGTCTGATGTATGATATCTGATGTCTGATGTATTGTTTATGATGTCTGATGTTTGTTTGGTTTAATATAGGATTTATGGTATTATTTATAAGAACTTTGACTTCAGCTGTCCGCATACCTGGGACTTCTGAGAATGTCTCTCCTATGACAGAAACTTTGAATTCCAAATTCTGATCAGCTAGCTGATAAAGAGTGTGGAAGAACAGATCTGGACCCTTGTCATGTTCCCTAGTTAATTAAATGTGAGAGAAATAAATTTTATTGATGTTTTAGAGAATTATGAACTTTTTCTGGACAGATTTTCCTACAAAAATACACTATATTTCACAAGGGTATATACCACAATTACTGACCGATGGTTTCCATTGTGGTCCACAAGATAATAAGGAGACAAACAACTAATAAAATAATTTTTAATTAGTAACAATCTCAAGTGGCCACAGGCAAACCAGTTGGCTATATACCAGCCTGGTGAGCACAGAACTACCAAAAAAATATATCCAGCCAGCAGTTAGGGTGGGGCTCAAGATCAGGGCCTGTGGATTGAAAGTCCAGTGCTCTAACTGCTCGGCAATGCTGGCTCCTTATACTTAAGTCTGATGCTTGCTTCATAGGCTACTGAACGTTAGCCAGTGAATTCTCTGTAGTATGCCTAATGAACACCCTGAGTAGTGGCTTTTTGTAGGTGTCCTTGTAAAGTCACACCACCTTCATGTACATGGACTCCAAAGGCATGATGTTCCTAAACACTGATGTCTGGCATATGGCTGTTCAGAGCTATCTTTGTTACTGAGATAGGGATTGTATGGATTTTGGTATCTCCTAGAACAAAATGAATGTCTGAAATACATGTACAGTGTCTGTATATGTAGAAGAATATTATTGATGCCTGTACTTAGGTTTATACAAAGTTATATTAAAATAATGCAAATACAAGTGCCAAAATGAACATTCTTGAACCTTGCTGAATGCAAATAAAAACAGGCTCTATTTAGTTCAACAAGCCATTAATTATTGATTATGAAACGGCCAAGTGAGATGAGGTTGCATCTGAGATTGGGTCAGTGTTGTGTCAATTTGTACATTAATGGCAATGTTTTGGAGGGAAGCCTTCACTTCTTTTACCAGCTACTACAAAGTTGAACAGGAAACTGGGTCAAAAGTTTACCCCAGAAAACACTCCCAGGTTGGTGTTGTTTTTTAATTATTGTTCTATAGCTAGTCTGCATGCACACCCTCAAAATGGCCAGTCGCACAAAAACAAATACAGAAATCATAATGGAAGCACATACCATCGGTGAGCCCAAACTATATGCAAGGGTCTTGACATATCTGACTCTGTTTCTGGGTGAGGTGAATTCCTGTTGACTTTCACTATCTTTGGTACAAAAAAAAGAACAAAACTTATGGCATAACAAGATGTGTTATGCTGCTTGTCACCAGTGTTAAGGGTTCTCGAGCTCCAGGCTTCATGTTCTTGCACATGTGCCTTCACTTTTTTTGTCTACTTGTTTCTACTCTTACATTTTGTTATTACTTAATAGTTTAATTCTTTCTTTTATGCCTTGTTAATCCTTAAACATGTTGAGATTTTATTATTTTTTGTATGCACTGTCCTGCCTCGAATAGCCATGCTAGCTGCTAATGCAGTTCTTTTGTTATATTATTTTCTTCTCAATAAAGTTTTGTTGTTATAGTTGTTGTTGTTGTCGTAACCTAATGCTACATGCAAACGGACGCAACATTGTTGGATGTTACATGTTGCATCTGTTTGCACGCCCTGTTGCATGTTGCTTTGTGTTTTTGTGAGCTGTTGCACAATACTTTGAAACTGGTCAAACTTTTAGCTATGTGCAAATGGACACAACAATCTTACGTCAGTTTGCAAGGGGCTTTAGGGAGAAAACTACACGTAGCTTATCTTAAATAATAGTATCATAAATAGCTATTGAGATGAATTACAGTGTTTACTGCAAACTCTTTCTTGTTACCCTTTCACCATTTGTATCAACTAACAAATTTTCCTCATAAATCTCTCCAGCTGGAACTTCATGTACAATCTCCTGCTCTGCACTTGAACTCTCTCCCATCTGTTCTCTTCCCATCAGAGGAAAGTAAAGAACCTTGCATTTTGGTCTGATAAGCTGATCTAGTCCCTTAGGTCGAAAATCAGGCATTAATTTCAGAAAGCTGCTGATTGATGATAGAAATGATTCCATGTTGAAGGAGGAGTTGAACACAACAACATCAGCTACCAGACTGCCAGACAAACAAATTATGCAATCAACTGTGAAATTCATTGGAGTGTCATTATGTCAAACTTGATAACTCAAACATGCTAATGTTCAGCACAGTGTTACAACCTTTTTTTAATAATTTATAACATCTAATACGATTGTTTATTTTATGGATGCAATAAGATTTTGTTTTCCAAAAACCTTGAGTTAACAGGCACTTGCAAGTAATATAGGCGCAAGAACAATGGTGTGTGCGAGGCGGACATGTGCACTTGCCCCGTTTTCTACCACACCCATCATTTCCAAGCACCTGCTACACAGGCTATTTTCAGTATTAGGCTGTCTGTAATTGTTTTGTTTTAAGGTACTTTCAAACTTCCAGGAGGGATACAGTTCAAAAGCAGTGCAAAAAATAGTAATCATAACAAAAGGAAAACACAAAAAAAGATTAATTCTGGAGGGAGGCAGTTTGCCCAAGTGGTCACAGCACAGGACTTGCAATCTCAAGTCTTGCTCTGACTTCAAGCTGGATTTTTATGTTCCCTGGTGGTCCTGTGTTCAACTCCAAAGTCATGCTTGAAAATTAACAGCTTACCAGTATTCTTCCAGCTAGATAGGATTTTAGTTTACCTTAAGTTTTTAGAAGACAAATTTGTCTTAGATTCTTTCTCAACCCTGATAGCTTTTGAGCAACAAAAGATGTCAAGAGACAACGAATTATTGATCTAAAATAATAATAATTATTATTATTATCATTATCATAATGATGATGATGATGATNAGTGTCATTATGTCAAACTTGATAACTCAAACATGCTAATGTTCAGCACAGTGTTACAACCTTTTTTTAATAATTTATAACATCTAATACGATTGTTTATTTTATGGATGCAATAAGATTTTGTTTTCCAAAAACCTTGAGTTAACAGGCACTTGCAAGTAATATAGGCGCAAGAACAATGGTGTGTGCGAGGCGGACATGTGCACTTGCCCCGTTTTCTACCACACCCATCATTTCCAAGCACCTGCTACACAGGCTATTTTCAGTATTAGGCTGTCTGTAATTGTTTTGTTTTAAGGTACTTTCAAACTTCCAGGAGGGATACAGTTCAAAAGCAGTGCAAAAAATAGTAATCATAACAAAAGGAAAACACAAAAAAAGATTAATTCTGGAGGGAGGCAGTTTGCCCAAGTGGTCACAGCACAGGACTTGCAATCTCAAGTCTTGCTCTGACTTCAAGCTGGATTTTTATGTTCCCTGGTGGTCCTGTGTTCAACTCCAAAGTCATGCTTGAAAATTAACAGCTTACCAGTATTCTTCCAGCTAGATAGGATTTTAGTTTACCTTAAGTTTTTAGAAGACAAATTTGTCTTAGATTCTTTCTCAACCCTGATAGCTTTTGAGCAACAAAAGATGTCAAGAGACAACGAATTATTGATCTAAAATAATAATAATTATTATTATTATCATTATCATAATGATGATGATGATGATGATGATGATGATGGCAATGACAATGACAATGACGATACTGCGTAAAATAACCAAGCTGGTCTTTGACCTTACCATGATAAAATTTGATTGTAGCCATACTGAAAATCTCTGTCTTGTTGTTTTCTCACTGGATAAATAAGCTGATTTTCATGGAAGTAAAGGACCTTCTTCAGTTGGGCAAAGTCAGGTCTCAGAGAAACTAATTCAGCTAAATTCAGCACTGAGCTTGCAAACATCACCCTGAAAACACCAGCTTGTAAATTTATATAAAAAGATATTATTTACCAATACTAACTAATTTATTGGTAATATCACTTTATACATGCATCCAGAGTGAGAAACCTGTTTAGGAAAGTGTAAGGTTACCTGTGTATCATTAAAAAATGTACTGGTAATCAATAAGACATGAAACATATTTTTGTTAAATTGTTTCAATAGTATTACAATGTATTATCTATTGCTTTCTTAGACCTTATCCACATGAATCTGGGTAGGCACAACCCACATAATTATGTATTGCAAGGTTAACTGTGCAGATACATCAAAAGCGACAATGAAGGTCAAACTTGAACTTGGGAGTGTGTGAAAAAACCCTAGGCTTCCAAATAATTGTTACACAGGACTCTGCTCCTAATGACAATTTTTTGATCAACTCTGGGTTCATCCTTTCGTCCCCCAACTTAAACCCAGCACTGTTGTGGCCAATAGCCCACGTTCGATGCATTAAAATTCTAACATGACTCCGAGGCTTTCTGGGCATTTTTCTATATTTGGTTTGGTTTTCTGTGTACTCAAGTCTCTAAAGAGAATTGCAAGACAATGGAGTGGTGAAAAATTGCAATTTTGACCCTAAAGTCTTGGAGTCATGTTAGGATTGTTATATATCGAATGTGGGCTATTAAGGACTCGTTTCCTCCCATTTTTCTCAAAATTCAACACTGTTTGGGGAGGAAAGGGTGTCCCAACACTTTTGACCTCAGTTGTAGGAAAAAATGCTTTTTTTCCTTTTCCGCAGACAAAGATGCAGAACTTACTTGTATTTCATGCAGTGGGGAATATTTTGAGAGAACCACAGAGCGGCTGTTCGCATTCTCCAGTGCCATTTCTTTGCAGGTAAACAATGCAACACGCAGCCTGGAATTTCCTTTGTGAGTAAATCGACCAGCTGTTTATGCGACCCACCATAAAATGGTTCAATCAGAAGAACAGATGTGTTTACATTTAGATCATTTACACTTTCCTGTGGCAGTTCATTTAAAAAAAGTCCATTGTCAAGGTGTAACCTTTGATCGACTGAATTAGAGTCTGAACACAACTTCTTGTTGACACAGTTCCTATTACAGCTCATATTTTAAAGTGCACCATAAGAGCGACTTTTCAACGATGATCATTTTTTTAACTGCTCTTTTCAACACTTCCTCCTTCAACTGGCAATTTTTTTGAAAATCGCTCTCAGCTCATATCTCTTTGGTTTGCACAACAGTAATTTTCATTTTCCCGGGTTTTTAATTTTAATTTAATTTAGTTTTTAATTTTCATTTTCCATCATTCGGCCGCCATGTTGAAACAGAAACGCGCATGTACTCATCTAAGAAGCCGCTGTACTCTCTACTGCTGACTTATGTTATGCCAATATGGCGGCTTCAAGCAACAGCAGCGAATTTCCTTTTAACGACGATTTTGAACTGAAACTCGGGAGTAGCTTTCATTCAAAAGGAGGACCGAAGATGGCTTTTCACACCATACGCTGTAAGGTTGAGTTTCTTGCAATATTTGTTGTTCACACGTTGTGTCGTTAGAACTGAAGAGAGGGCAGCTGTTTATTTTGTAAAATTAAAGCTAAATAGGGAGAAACAAACGTTTAATCCCAAAATGAGAGCAAAGGATAACGAGGACATGAAAGAGACAATGTCTGGAATATTTTTTCTTTATTGAATTTAATTTTTTGGAAAGTTATTCGCTCTGTTGTGCCGAACGAGCATCTCCGTGGGAGAAAATAGACGTCGATCAATCCGGGTATCATTGTTGGGAACGAAATAGTCTGCGTACCTGGCGCCTTTCTTAAGAGTTAGAGCGGCGTGAATGCTGAACCAAGGCCCTTATATTTGCCTTATAGGTTTTTGCTGCCCCAAAGGGTATGGTTTTTGCTCCACTTTGGTCTGAAAATGGGTGTAGACTTTGCCTATTTTGGTCTGAATTCAGGTATGGTTTTCGAGGGAAAACGGGAGTACATAAACGATTAATTTTGTTTTTTCAATTCCAAATGAATAAGAAACAATGAGGATTGATATGCAAATTCGAAATGAATTTTAAGAAATCTTTTTGTTGGCGTTGAAATATAACATGTACATGTAAGGATAACATAATTTCTGCCTACACCAGGTCTGAAAACAGGTATGGATTTTAGAGGCCAAGTCTGAGAACTGGTGTGGAAAATGATAATTTTGTGGTCTGAAATGGGGTCAAGATTTGGAGAACTGGGTGGCACACCCGCACCATGAATTCCCAGGAATACCCCCCTGTAGCCTGTAAGCAGTCTCGCTTGTGCGAATTTCGGGAAAATTATTTTGGCAGCAGAGCCAACACCCACTGTGCAAATTGGGGAAAATTATTTTGGCGCCGGAGCCAACATCCAGCGGGGGAAAGTGAGCCTGCATGTGGGCTATTGATGTTTTAATTAGGTCCCTTTCAAGGTGTCAAGATACTATCCAATAGGAGCAAAGCAAAAGTAAACAAACTGACAGAAGTTGCACATGCAGATGTCATACTAATATGCATCAGAGGTCAAATATGGTGAGAAACAAACACCAAAGAGATCAATTTTTTTGAATCAGACGACTTCACAGACTACTTTTATTTCGAAAAGGGGAAAAAATAACGTTTGCTCTGTAAAAATTAAGCATACCCCCATAGCATTATCTACCTGCTAGAAACAGGGCGGCTTCTAAACATGACCTTGTGTGAAACAGACCAACTTCATGACCTCTCAGTGTGAGACAAGGGACAAAAATAGGCTACTGAATTTGCTCAGTCCAAATTAAGAATCCTCTAGAGCATAATGATCTATCCATTTGAGAGAAAATTGTAAATAAAACTAAGCGGTATTTGAGGCAAAAATAGTGCAGGCCTACTGACTCTTTTTATCATTAAATTTGATGTGTGAATGTTTGTGCGGTGTGTCCATAGTTTTGTCACAATTGTGTTGCCTGTCGACACCTGTCCCTTAAAACCAATCAGATCGCTGCGTTCATCAGTAAACGTGGGTAAGCAAAAATCAATAGCTTACGTGCAGGCTCACTTTTCCTCGGCCCATTTTCCTCGCATGATGGAAAATTTCCCCAAACTTGCACAAGTAAGCCTGCTTCTTGGGGGTCTGTGTAGCCTGACCTCTAAACAAGGTGACCCCACAAGGCTAAATGAATAAAATTATTGTCACTCTAAAAAACCCACTGAAAAAACATTTTAAACATTATATTTTCAGGACAGGCCGATGATTCACTTTTGTATGCCAGCAAAAGAGTTATTTATTAGTAAATGATACTATATTTACTGTTATCCTAGATGATTTTAAGCCTGCTTCAGTTGACACCTCAAGACCAGCTGAACTTGTTGTTGGTGAAAAAGATGAGATCACAGTAACAGTTCCCCATGTCCAGGTAAAGATTTTGTTTTTTATAAACCCATTTGCAATGGGAATGTTTCTGAAAATTGCCTTTGATCAAAAGCTAACATTTGTCTCAAGTGCCAATTTTTTCACCCAATTTGGCATTTTATTTTAATTTCAATTTAGTAATGCAGTAAGAATAAACTTTTATAGTGCTCAAGCACATATTTCAGTGGGTAAAAGTAGATTAAGTCCTGTACCAATTTGGGGGACCAGATTTTTTTATTTCTTGTAGGATTCTGGAACGACAGTTTATCGAGGATCCAAAAGAAGCTGCACCAAGGAATTTATCTTGGTTGTTGACAAAGAGAAAAAGGTACAAGTTAGTATAATAATAATAATAATTATTATTATTTTGTATAATTTTGTGGTATGAAAGATGTAGTGTAGTGTAACAACTTAGGGTGGCTCCCATTTTATGACGAAGCTTAAGTCTTTAAGTGTTCGCTAGTCCTTAAGTGCCTACAAGGAAACTGCCCTAGCTACATGTATGACCTTCTTAAATGCAATGCAGATTTACACACACGCAGTGGGCGGTACAGTGCCTTAAACCTCGTCTGCCCCAGATATAATCATAAATCTGAGGGAGGGAGAACTTTTAGCATGTCTGCAACCAGAGTGTGTAACTCTCTGCCTATTAACCTAAAGAAAGGAACATGTGTAACCTCATTTAGAAAGGCTATTTATTGTCATTTTTTAACGAGATACAATGATAATTGTAATTATAGTTTGTAGATATTCATTGTAAAGATATTTTATAATAATATTGTAATATAGTTTTTACTCTTTTTAGTCCTATTCATATATGTATATATGTATATGTAGATATGTATTTTTTGTTACTTAATTTTTGTTTTATAATTTTAGTTTGAGGACCACTAGTTATTCAGTTGAAGTTCTGTCCCGTGTTACCCTTGTTAAATAAAGTTGATTATTATTATTATTATTATTATTATTATTATTGTAGGGTAAAATGTAATTAGAATCATGGATTTACCTTTTATTTATGACTTGATTTTGGGGTGTTTTTTTATCAGTAGTTTGTAAAACACAGGTGTTCTTGTAGAGTCTAAAATATGCAATATTATTTTTCAAAGTCAGAAGATTGATTTCTTATGGAAATGTGATTTGCAATGTTGCGTGAAATCACCCCTTTGCATTATATCAGAAGGCTGGGATATCACTATTACAGGGGCTCAGTACGTGTAGATTCAATCAATCAATCAATCAACAAATTTATTTTGCTATGCTAGCCACATGCAACAAAAGCTGATTTCCAGATGGGGCATAGGCAAACACACATTGCAAAAAATAGAAGTAATGTGGTGTTCATAACATACATGTATGGCTAAATCATGGGGCATTCAAACTTTTAACCCTTTAAACCCTAACATCAAAATTCAAATTCTCATTTGTTATCCCTGTACGTTTTCAATAGAAGTAGTGGGGAGAATTTGTTGAAGTATCAATTAGATTCATCTTGTGTGATCATGTCCTTAACTCTCATGACCACTCTGTTTTATAAAGCAGTGATATTACAAGGAGAAATTTGACACTGATCACTCTTAGGGCTTAAAGGGTGAAACATTCTAACTTGGATGAAGTACAATAGATGAGGGCCACAGGCAACCAACACTGTTGGATTTGCCAGTTTCAGATGACGAAACTAGTAGTACTGCTGTTGATAGGATGCTAGTGTCAAAGCATTCTCCCTGAGAAAGTAACCAGAAACATGGCCACAGCATAGGGTGCAAAGAAAGTCAGTTTTACAGCTTGCCATTCGGGAAAGCTGTAGCTAGCAGTACTGGCCCAAATGTCATTTCAACCACCACAAAAAACAATTTTTGATGAACAGGTTTGATTACAGATCTTCTGTGATTTTAATTTGCGGAGAAACATCACTTGCCCATCGGGCAACTTAAGAACAGAACTCACTAGCCTGATAGCAAAATCCGCTAGCTGACCTAGGCTATTGGACACTACTTTGTTTGTACGCTGCAACGTAAACTCTGCTTCAAGATACAAGGTGCTAAGAGGCTTGCTTGAAGTTTAAGGCTTCATGGCTTTACTGTATAGATTGTTTTCACAAGACATCACAACGGTTATATTGATGTACCATAAAATGAAAAGGTGGCGCCTGTTGGAGTACAGGAAAAATCATGTGAGAAGTAAACTCTATTCTCATGTAGAAACACTCTTTTGTTCAAAGTAGTCTGCTTAGCTTCATGTACTAACCACTTGTCAGTAACAACGATCCATAGTTTGTGGCAATGCATCAAATCACAATTGAAGTGCCTTCAGTTAATAACATTATGATCGTACAAGAAATAAAATTTAATGTCGAATTAACAATGGAACTGATGTTTTCATTTCTTTCAGACATTCACACTGGAAAGAATTGAGTCAGCTGTTCCACAACTCAAGAAAGTAAGGTATGGTCCTTTTCAGCCTTTTTTGGCACATTCCCCCTTCCCTGTGTGAATAATTATTCTGTCATGCAACATGAGGGGTAGTGTTCCCTTATCCCCCTTCTCACGCACCCCTCACGCTCTTGGGCACTGCAGTTTCCCCTTCCCCTTCATCTTTTTATGCAGGTTACATGGATATTAAGGCAACAGCAGCTTTTCTATATAACCCCCACCCCTAATCAAGCATTTTTATATTTTCACTTTGGCCATGGCAGGATAAGCTCAGTCATTAGAG
Source organism: Porites evermanni (assembly GCA_942486025.1). Taxonomy (NCBI): domain Eukaryota; kingdom Metazoa; phylum Cnidaria; class Anthozoa; order Scleractinia; family Poritidae; genus Porites; species Porites evermanni. The sequence goes on along the minus strand of CALNXI010002305.1, from coordinate 31,838 downwards.
CACTTGACTGCAAAGTGGTAGGTTGTGGGTTTGATTCCCGAGGCCTCCCTAATACTCAAGGTGTTAATAAAAATAACTAAGGAATGAATGTATTTCCTTGGTCCTGTAAACAGCTAGACCTTCGTGTGGCTCAGATGACCATGTAAAATGGTATCCTTTTTCCTGAAGGAGACCTTAATATAGTGTTCTCAATTAGTACTTTTGTGCTAAATTCATTGATTTTCAAATAAAGTGCATTCTGGGGATGGGAGGGGGGGAGCAAAAAAGGTTTAATATACATTGTAACCAATTCAGCCCCAATATCCACATACAAATTCTTGAGACAGATCCCCTTGCACTTCCTTAAAGAATGAAAAGAATATAAGATCAAGGCATTTTCCCTTTGATGTTAGTTTTTTCAAATCTCATAACCTTTTCTCTTGATGATGACAGTGTCATTGATGTTGGTAGGAGAAGGTGATGTTGCTCACTTTTGGGAATGGTTAAAGTTGAAGTTGTACATTGTATGTTGCTATTGGTAGACCATCAACTAAGTCAGCCAAGCCAGTAAAGTTACCTGTAAAGCCTTCAACTGCAACACTTACAAAATTGCAGAAAACTAAAACAAAGAAAAAACCAGTGGAAAAGAAATTGTCAAAAAAGGCTTCCCCGGTAAAGAATCCAAACTTGTCAACATCTACTCCAAACTCTCAGGTATTTACAATAGATAATATTTATGTGTACATCATTGATAACTATGATTTTAATTTCACTATTCTATTCGCTTGAATTGTCACACAACTAAATAATACATGCAGGCTGAATTAACAGAACAAAAAGATGGAGCAATGTTGAGGGGAGGGGGGGGGCACACACTCCTGTGGTGGGTATTTTTTTAGGGACTTTGTGGTATGTGCACAAAAAAACAAAGCCTGATTTACTTCTCCCCTGGCCTCCCAAACAAAAGTAAAGGAGGACCACCTGAATGCAGGTTACACTTATCTCCCTCCAACCCCCTTGCACTAGTGTGGGGTAGGACAAGAGTATCAGCAAAGCCTTTCGTATCTCCTTAGCAACATCGCATGGGCTGAACTAAACAGTGAATAGGTAATGCCAGATGCTCAGATAAGGGTAGCCTCCCACGCAGGTGTTTTTAGGGGAGCTCGTATTTTGTCCTTCCCTACAAATGCCTGCTCAACCTAGAACAATATTCCTCTCCAAAGCTTAGTCAATCAAATTGTACCTTCCAAACTCTGGAAAGTTGGCCTTGACCACAGGGTAACCCGATATTACTCGATCTGCATGAAACACTGGGAAAGCTCTATGACCTCCAATAAGGCGGAGTGTTAGACTCAGAGCAGCAAAAGTAAGATTATATCAGATAATTATTTTAGAATACTCTGTTGCACTGCATAACCTTAGCGAATGAAAGAAAAGAAGGAAAAAGGTAACTCTAGGGTCACATTTTTACACTATCACACGCTTGTGAGTCGTATGTAGCCTGTCAACACTTTATTTCAAAACAACTGTTGATTGGTCACTTACCACGCGAATAAAACAATGGGAAAGGAATGTTGTTCTCGGTTGAGCAGGTGTTTGTGGGGAGGGGTGAAATAAGAGCTCCTCTAAAAATGCCTGCATGAGAGGCTAAGATAAGGGGGGATACATGTTACATTGCAGACTTGAGAAAAAGAACAAGGAGTGACCCCATTTTTCATTGATACACTGTACATAACCTAGCAAGATTTCTTCAGAGGAGGGAAGGGCAGATAACAAAAAATTAATTTGTTATTACTTCGGGTTTTCAATAAGCACTGACAACCAAAATGAAACACACCAGCTACTCTGAACAGAGGAATTGGCTCCTTTTTCTTAGAAAGAAGAAGCAACTAGTTTGATTAATGTCATAAACATAAAATAATTATACTGTATCAAAATCTAAATGGCAATGTTTTTATGATTTGTTTTATGTTATGCTTTAGTGACGTGAACGCTATACTTCAGTCACTTTTTCACAAGTTTCTTACGGTTGGTTACTTTATTCAAACCTGCTGGCAACTTCAATTTTTATCGAAACCCCTGATCACTCTTCCCTGATGCAGCACCACAAAATAACCCATTATCAATTAAAATTCACTCTGCATAGGAGACGAGTGCTAAACTAGATGACACAGCTCCTGCTGCCGAATTGGATTCAAGCTCATCATCCTCCTGCGATAGTTCTGATTCTGAAAAGGATGAAAATGAAGATGAATTTGACGAGGATGTGGAGAAACTCAACAGTTTAATGGGAGATGTAAGTATTTCAGTCACTACCAATGAACATTGTTATTTTAAAATTCATGCTTAGTTAAACTACTCTTATGGTACAGCCCCCCCGCACCTCGGCACCCCCGCACCCCCCCCCTTCAAACTCAACCCCGTCAATTTTTCAGGTGGAGGATTTTGCCTCTAGACTTGTCTACAAGCATGGCCCCCTGGCCAATAGAACCCCACCATTAACATTACCTTCATTACCTTATTTGTTCCTACGGTTCTGTATAATTATATTACATGAATATCAAGTGCTCTAGTGTACCTTGAATTAAAGCTTTAAAACTGAACAAATAGATTTGAAAACAGTCAAAACAGTACACCCAATGTAGCTAAAGGTAAAAACAGGCGTTTAATAGAAATCAACTGTGATTTTCTTCTCTATGATACATGTATATTAAATTGCTACTTTTACAAAATTAACGTGCCACTACAAATTACGCAACCCCTTGAAATTCAACATTAATTTTTCATTTGCTGTTTCTGCTTAGATTGGTGACGAAGATATTTTAACCAAGAAAGAAGGTTTCAACACACTTTGTAAGTAGAAACTACTACCATTCTAAAAGGATATCCAGTATGTGGTCTATGTGGGCAAATACACAAAAAGACAGAAAAGTAATCGTTCTATCCAAATTTAGATAAAGATTTTTTCTTGAAACATGAAGTTCGTGATGTAAATCTTACAATTATGAGAACGCAAAAATTTTGCTTCATCCCAGGTTACTCTCTGTTTTCCCTGTTCCTGTGTTAATTAAAGGGGAAAGAAGTAGACACACCCCCAAGAAATGTCTGCAATAATGAAAACATGGCTGAAATGTTCCTGTTTTCTCAAATACATTGGGTTTGTATACTTTGCCAGTGAAATGTAACTATTTAAGGTTGTCTTTGGCCACGGATTAAGAGAGCTAAAATGATTGCAACTTGAAAGAATATTGATAGGTTCCATCAACTGACGTGATTCGTCCGTCTCACTTTGATTCTAAAGATGACTACCGGGCACAGGTCGGGGAAACGTCAGTCACTGTAAGCAACGGTCCCAATGTTTGGACTACAGCTGTACATGCACCCTCACCTACTGGACGATCTTTATTATTCCACCTACTTAGAAAATTAAGCTAACATCTTGTGTCGGACAAATCGCTTAGAGTAACACTATCTCTATGAAAAGAATTTCTCTGTCGATGCTAAATTTGCCCTCTGCTCTATCATCTACCCATCTGTGAGTACAGTAACCGAAGTAGGTCTAAACAATAATCTGGATATCAGATGAAACATTTCTTCTCGTGAGGGATTTTAAAAGCAGGCTACGTTATAAACCTTGCCTATCAGCAACATGGAGTGTATTTACAAAATAACCTCAACGTTCATTTATCAAGAGCTTAAGGTTTAACCATTCATGAGCATGTATGTATTTTCTTAACGTAGCAGTATTTCTCGTATCGTATAACAAACCCTTCCGTTTATTCGTGCTTAATAAATCAGGGCTCAAAACGGACAATTATTTTGCGGCGACCTGACCTGCCAAAAACGTCACTAGACGGTTCCTAATGATGACCGGCCACGCATGAACTCTTTCTTGAGAAAACAGCCAAATCCTTAACCTGTAAATCTTAGATTTTGTCCCTTTCTACTGAGAAACATAAGCACGTTCAGAAATAGAAAATTTCAGAAGGATAAGTTAACTTTTTTGCCATATTTTACCGATAATAAATGAGACTTGACCGAGCAAAAAGATTCTTTGGCCGGTCGTCGTGTCCGGCAATCATCCAAAAATAATATTGAGCCGTGTAAATACATTTACATGTTGCATTTCATTTCGTTGAAAATCTTTAATGCGACCCAGGCATCCAGAGCAGCGTATTCAATCTGTCGATCCTGAAGGGGGAACATTTCCCAGTCGCTGAATGCTGCCGTCTTGTCAAGCTTAATTCCAAGAAAGCGATCAGCGAGTGCTTGCAGGCCCGTCTTAAGCATCGATGGATGATTTGCCTTTGCAATCATTTGGATGTCTGCCAATCCTTTAAGAACCAAACCTCGATCTCTTTCGAGTTTGAAACCATCGTTTTCTATACCGCTTCCAACTTTTGTAATTTTTGTGTCTTTTAGAATTCGCTTGAGCAATTTCGGCAACTTGATCATGTGATATATATGTAGAACCAAACAAGATTTCTCGGTTCCCAGTTGTAGGACGGCTGTCGGGTTTTCGGTTCCCCCGTTCTTCTTGCTAACAATTTGAGGTTTCCACTCAATATCAAAGCCAATGGCACTGACAGAACAATCTTTAATACGCTCTTTTAGCCAGTTCTTAACTTCCAGTTTATCCGATGTGTAAACGACCTCTACTCCTAGAGCTATAGAGGGATAACACAGCTCATATTTTTTCACTATTAGCGCCATGTTAGATTCTTGGCAAGTGTCTTGCAAGTTGAACTGAAGGTCCGAACGAAATCCTCTGTTTTCTGGTTTGTTCTTTCTTCTTTCAGTCTCTGTATCTGGGCTTTCGCTTGAGATAGTGCGATCAGATCCCCATCTGGCAAGCATTTGTACTGATGACATCGTCGACTTTCCATAGTCAAAATCCCCCTTCCTGCCTTCTTTGTCGTGACGGCGAGAAACACTCTGCTTGACCCAATTTGATGCAGAAGCCTCCTCTTCCTCAACAACGCTGGAATCGTTACTGTCACTTCCGAATGGCTCACTGCGGCTGAGACGATTTTTCTTTTGCTTTGAAAATTTAGTCAGTGCCGACCGACTTTTTGATCCAGAATCTTCGTCGTACAGCCGACGGTTGTGGAAACGATTGTCTTGAAGTCGTTTTAATTTGCGCCCATCCTCTAAGGACCTTGAACCACCAACAGAATGTCGGTTGTCCATCTTTGCTCGATTTTTAGACCTATTCTTAGAGCGATGCAGTAACCCGCTTAAAATCTGGCTTAATAGAGGCATTACAGATGTATTCTGCAACCTTGCATTAAGGCTTTCTTTTTCGGGAATGAAAAGTCTGAGTAGTTTTGACACGAATTGGAAGGTACACCCTTTGAAGAACGTCACGTGATAGCTTACACAGGCTTTTCACGAAGTAGCCCTTGTAGTGACTGTCCTATGGGCGGAGATATTCGTAAAGGTAAAAAGCGAAATTGCCCACAACTAGAACTGTTGCTTGGAGGAAATGATACCCATAAACGTAGAATCAACTGAATTGGGAGCCTCTTAATTTTTTTTTTAAAAAAAGAGAGTTTTTAAAATTGTTTCGAAAATTGGTTTATGTAAATTTAAAAATTTATGCAAATTATGCAAATTGAGGTGAAACAGAGAGATGCGTGAGTTAATAATCACTTAATATTTCTTTACCTTCACCGTACGTGAGCCAAAAAGGGAGTTTTGAGGGCAAACACCTTGTTATGTAAATTCATTTTCGGGGAAAAGAAGCTGCCTAAGCTGATTCAGATATTATTTCCGGATTTTAATGATAAAAAGCGAGTTGCTCGAGCTGGTGAATAAATTATGTTTATACAAAAGAAACGAAAGATTCGCGTGCTGATTAATCACTTATGATAAATTAATTTGAGGAAAGGAAACAAGGAGGCCTGCTTGCAATCTAAATAAATTTAAAAGCAGATCAGGAGGTTTATACATAATTTACTGGATAGTTCATCTCCATTTACAAAAAAACAACATGCTTCATTCACTTTCAAACAAATCAATACTTGTCGCCTTATTTAAGGTAAAAAAAAGATTCTTTGCACTTTTTTTATACAGGTGAAGACCTCCAGCTAAGCGAATCTGGAAGCGATAGTGACTGACAACAAACTGAGGATGGTATTTTAAAAATTTTTGAATTCTGTTGTTAAAACAACTGAATTTTAAATCATTAAGTTAATATTTAATTATAACTTATGCTAATATATGCCGTAGCTGCGCCGCATTATTAGGTTATGGCGGGGTATGATGAAGGACTGGACCCAAGACAGCCACGTGACCTACACGTTCCAGAGTATACGTCACTGGTACGTAATTAGTCGTTTTGTATCATTACCCTTTTAATTTTGCAAGTGTAAGATCTGTTTATATTCGCCATTAGTTAGGGACTGTGCAATAATTATCAGGAGCGGGGGCTGAAAAACTAGAGTTATCTAGCAAAAACTTAGACAGTACCCCCCTCCAAAACAAAAAAAATTAGTTCTAACCCCCCTCTGTTATGTTAAAAATAACGTCGCACCCCCCCCCCCCCCCCCCACCCCC
>CALNXI010002305.1:8945-20467 GCA_942486025.1 Porites evermanni | reverse complement strand
AAAACACGTCACCTCAATGATTTGTACACTTGAGCCCGCGACACAGTCGGGTGACACTGGTCAGTGGATAGTCTTTTTGACAGCTGTCAATTGACCATAACATGGATGTCCATAGGGATGTCTACCATCAAGTTGAACACAGTATGTATATGCCTTGGACACCTAGTTAGTAATGCCCGCTCATTACAAGAAAACAGCCAACAAGAGCGTGCGTACTACTGTAGCCATATTTTATAATACAGTGAAACCTGTATTAAGCGGACACTACAGCATCACCCGAGGATGTGTGGGTGGCAGTCTTTCGCATTTCCGGTGTCTGGCATGTTGGGTGGTGGAATTTAATTACAAGTGTCCGTTTAATACAGGTTGGCAACAATAGAAATGACCATTTCGGGTACTTTCTAAGTGTCCGCGTCCGCTTAATAGAGGTGTCCGCTTTATGAAGGTGTCACTTAAAGTAAATAAGGGAAATAAATTTCGGGACTTCAGCTACTGTCCGCTTAATAGAGGGTGACCGCTTTATACGGTGTCCGCTTAATACAGGTTTCACTGTAATAATGTGATTTCTTTTCTAAAATGAGTGTTAAAGGTAGTATTAATGCCTTTAAATATCTTTTCTTTCGCTTCGCTAAGCTTTAAGATTGTCCTATAATTTCGCTCCACATGTCAATCACCCAATATGTTTGAACTGTTAGGCTGCGAGATCACCCGTAACGCGCGAATGGCGAAGCAAGGCCGCAAGTAGCCTGTGAGCAACAGAGTTCTCCATTCGAGGGATATCGTCATGCACGTGGGCGGAACGCGAAAGGAGACTTGATAGCAAGGAACCCCTTTCTGTTAGGCTGCGAGATCACCCGTAACGGAAGAGTAGCGAAGCAAGGCCGCAAGTAGCCTGTGAGCAACAGAGTTCTCCATTCGAGGGATATTGTCATGCACGTGGGCGGAACGCGAAAGGAGACTTGATAGCAAGGAACCCCTTTCTGTTAGGCTGCGAGATCACCCGTAACGCAAGAGTAGCGAAGCAAGGCCGCAAGTAGCCTGTGAGCAACAGAGTTCTCCATTCGAGGGATATTGTCATGCACGCGGGCGGAACGCGAAAGGAGACTTGATAGCAAGGAACCCCCTTCTGTTAGGCTGCGAGATCACCCGTAACGCAAGAGTAGCGAAGCAAGGCCGCAAGTAGCCTGTGAGCAACAGAGTTCTCCATTCGAGGGATATCGTTATGCACGCGGGCGGAACGCGAAAGGAGACTTGATAGCAAGGAACCCCTTTCTGTTAGGCTGCGAGATCACCCGTTCCCTCGCGACTCGCTTTACTCGCAAACCGAAAATTATATGGAAAGCTTGCGCGCAGGTTAGGCCACCAACCTCGTCCCTAGAGTTGTTACTTTTCATGCCTTACGGCTTTGCCCCCCGCTTGATATCTCTGGACACAAACTTCGATTAAAAAGAGGAGCTTGCTCGCGGTCTTATCTTGGAAAAAAAGACTCTTTCAATCTTTTCCTTTCAAAACGCAGAAAATGCAATATTTCAAGGAATCTCTTTTTCACATTGCAGCCAGGCATCTTATCGTTGGATTTCGAATGTTGTTCGAAGGGACTGGTAAGTAATTGTTCTTTTCATCTTAGGGGATTAATTCACGGTAGTTAAAAAACCATTTTGTTTTATTAGTTTTAGGGAACTTAAGGTTCTGGAGTGGGTCTAACGACCATGAAGAAAGGGTGGCCCCATCTCCAAAGGGGGTAAAAAAAAAAAAACAGCGCTCTAATAAATGAATTACCACTCCATGATATATACACTGGCAATTAAATAAGACGTTTTTGGCACACTATTTCTAGGTTTTGGTTCATATGGAAAGATGTACTATGACACCACTCTTCAAGAGGCTTTTTTTCGAGGCCTGAAATGCCACTCCAACGACTTACCAGCAACCTGCAAAATGGATAGGCTAATTGCAAAGTATTTGCACGACGAATACAACAGCGTTTTCTATGGAAAAGCGCAGAACCTGGGGCGAGTTCTTTGTAGAGCTTATGACGAAGCACTCGAGAAGTATGACGTGTTGATTTTACCGACAGCTCCGAAGAAGGCTTTAGTCTTCCCATAGGAGAGTGGCTCGCTGTCAGGTAAGGTTGTTTCTTTTTATGTTGAAGTCACGTAATTACTTGTCTGGGTAACCAACTCAATCTCTCCACTCGTACTTAAGAATTTCACCCACACACAAGAACCACCTTGGACAGCCCTACAAACAGTGACTCCATTTATAATATGGCTGATTTCGCGAGAGGGCAAGATGAAACGAATCCTGTATTCTAATAGAGAGAAGAAGTCGTTACGTCACGTTCCCATGGTAGCAAAATTTCTGGATGACAACAAACCGAAAATTCACTTAAGAAGTGAAGTCGCACTCACTTCAAACTTAATCGATCTTATTCAGCTTCATTTAATTTGTCAAATGTTAGCGAAATTTTCTGGGGTTGAATCCAAAAGTTAAGAAAAAGAAAAGGAAAATTTTTTTGTTGTGTTTACCTACTCCATAAAGCAAGCGCGTCCTGCAACGAAGGCTAAGAAATGTACAAAAAAGCGTGATGCACGTGCAAAGTTGTTGTTTTGCTAATATAAACTTATTGCTTTTTAACTGTTCTCGTTGCCGTCGCCGTCGTCGTTGCTTAAACTCCCTATTGTTGTGGTCCAGAAATATTGCTACCATGGTAACGTGACGTCACACTTTTCCTCTCAAGGTCTAAAAATTTAATAAGCGCCCAGGGTGGTTAATCGAATAAATAGGGTATTTCGTTGCTTTTTCCGGCGTTACTCTTTATGAGGTTGTACAAGGTGCCGAGTTTTTATGCATGGATGAAGTCCTAATGCGGCGTTAGAAGGTGTAGTGTAGGCCATATTCAGTAAAGTATTTCTAAGAGGTTTTTTGTAAAGTGTAAGTATTCAAATGAAAGCTACGGGGAAACGGGCTCTTTGTAATAATGTAACACNCGATCTTATTCAGCTTCATTTAATTTGTCAAATGTTAGCGAAATTTTCTGGGGTTGAATCCAAAAGTTAAGAAAAAGAAAAGGAAAATTTTTTTGTTGTGTTTACCTACTCCATAAAGCAAGCGCGTCCTGCAACGAAGGCTAAGAAATGTACAAAAAAGCGTGATGCACGTGCAAAGTTGTTGTTTTGCTAATATAAACTTATTGCTTTTTAACTGTTCTCGTTGCCGTCGCCGTCGTCGTTGCTTAAACTCCCTATTGTTGTGGTCCAGAAATATTGCTACCATGGTAACGTGACGTCACACTTTTCCTCTCAAGGTCTAAAAATTTAATAAGCGCCCAGGGTGGTTAATCGAATAAATAGGGTATTTCGTTGCTTTTTCCGGCGTTACTCTTTATGAGGTTGTACAAGGTGCCGAGTTTTTATGCATGGATGAAGTCCTAATGCGGCGTTAGAAGGTGTAGTGTAGGCCATATTCAGTAAAGTATTTCTAAGAGGTTTTTTGTAAAGTGTAAGTATTCAAATGAAAGCTACGGGGAAACGGGCTCTTTGTAATAATGTAACACTCAACGCTTGTCTTGTAGAGCTCTTGGAACTAGCATATATCAATAGCAGAAACACGTGTGCTTGCAACGTGACTGGTCACCCAGCTCTGTCAATCAACGCAGGATTTAGCGAGGGTTTACCAGTTGGAATGATGATTGTTGGAAGAAAGTTTGATGAAGCCACTGTTCTTAATGTCGCCTATGCTTATGAGAAGATCAGGGATACCACAAATTAAGGAGGTGGGGTGGCCGAGCGGTTAGAGCGCTGGACTTGTTATTCAGAGGCCCCTAGTTCAAGTCCTACCTTGACTGCTAGCAGGATTCGTTCTCGCTCGTCCCGAGTTCAAATTCTCGGCCACGTTTATTTTAAAAAAACTATCCTACTGACTTGCCTCCAGCTAGTCGGGGTTCTTAACCATGTCATGTTCACAACTATTGTCCCGGGAAAACCCAATGACACCCTTAAGAGATGTTAACGGGCGAGTTTTAACTTGTTTTATAAAAACGATTCTCGAGCAGTGTTCACATGGAAACGCTTTTAAATGGAGATGGTCACACCAGGAGCGTAGCTTCCATATACGCAGTTACGCCCGTGCGTACAGAGTGTTCACATGGAAACACTTCTAAATGCAGATGGTCGCACCAGGAGCGTAGCGTGGGAAAAGAAAATATATTTTTTGTTTCCTGAAAGCATTTTTATCATTGAATCGGGATGACTGATCAATTTTTCGCATTATGTTGGTGTCTTTGTGTTAGTCTGAGGGTAAACGTCTCGCCCGTTGCTGGTAACCTACTTGATGGCGTCACTGTTTTACCCTTTTTTCCCGTAAACACTGTACCTTACCGATAAGTCTAGAGATGGGTAAAATAAACAACTAACTACTGTATTTTCCTTCGTATATGTTTACTGGAAATGTCCTGCGGACAACGGCGGCAAGAAAATCGCATTTCCGAGACGAAAAATTTTCTGGGGGAGCATGCGCGCAGACCCCCTTGTGCCTAGTTTAGAGAGCCGAATGCGCTCTCACTTCTCTTTTAGTACGTACACCTTCAAAATCTTACGCTCTGTTCCTGCTTTACGTGTTAACTCGGGCTGGTCCGGGGCAGTACCCGTTCTGGTCCTTTAAAAAAGGCCTCCTTTTGTCTTCAATAGTTCAATCTTTATTGCCACATCATGTCAACCGAGCTTCCTCAGTAACAATTCATAATTTTTTCGGGGATTTTCCTGATAAATTATTTCAAAATTATTTTGTCTGTGACGCGCTTCCAGTTTTAATAGCGACGACATCTATCAACAAGACTCGCTATCGTTTGATTCTTTATCCGCTGGAGACAAAAGTTCAATGAATTGATCCTTAAGCTTTTCCCACAAGAACTGTCTCCAATCAACCTGCAAAACGGGAAGTCGCACAATTAGAACAATACTTAAACTTGAAGCTGACCCGGCACATTTGTTCAAGACGCCGATAACTCTATCCAGCCTTTGAATTATCAGTTACTTCTAGTAAAACTAAATTAGTGTCTTTATATCGGCGGGACAAAACATACAAGCTTCATTAAGACCAGCGTCATGCTTAGCAGCGTAAGGCCCGGGAAACATGAAAAACGGGCAGCCTCTTGCAGGCAGTGTCTTTAGAGCGGTAAAGAAAAAAAAGCAGCGAGCGCCAAAGAGTACTCAGGATTTGGCAAGAAACATGCGCCCAGTTCCAAGGGCGGGAAAAATATAACCGATGCACGGGTAAAAAGCACGTGACACTTGTTAGGGCCGGGTCTACAAAGGGTTTAAAGGTACGCTAAAACGGGCAGCAAAAACGTGCAATTTGTTTTGCAAAATTGCTGCAAAACAAGTTGAACAGCGATGTTTTGCGTTCAAACCTGTCTTTCAACAAATCAGCTTGTTGCAGGTTGCGGAAAGTTGTTGCAGAAAGTAGAGAGTAGTTCTACTTCTTGCAACAAAATCTGAAAAGGTTGCGCGTTTTACCGGCCTAAGGCAAACTTGTTTTGCACTAAGTGACGTAATTCCCGTGTATAGCGTGTCTCCCTTGTTTTATTATTCACGCAACTTGCAGAAATCTGATTTATTGCAAGACAGGTTTGAACCTGGGTGGTAAAACACGCAACATCGCTTTTAAACTCTTTTTACCGCAATGTTACAAAACAGGCTGTACGTTTTTGCTGCCCGTTTGACCGCAGATTTTGTCGCAAAAAGCAAAAGTAGCCCCACGATCACGTTCAATAATCAATAACACTGCTTATTACAATAAACTGAAGTGCGCAATTAACTTGTTCACGTATTCTTACCATGACTTTGTGTGTTCTCACGTGTCGTGGATTCTTGCAAAAATATCTAAGTTTTTTGGCCAGTTGCTGTGGTGTTGAGTACAGATATTCCGCTAAAAATAAGGCAAATTGCATCCTTTACGTAAGAATCCTTCTGAAAAATTCAAAGGATGAGACTTTATAATAACATTGCATAACTTTGTACCCCAAACCTCGTAAAGGGTCTGCTGTTCAATAACAGAGAACTCTTTTATTCGACATAGTATTAAATTTTTTCATTCTTACAAGTTATTTACACGTAATAGTGAGATAACAAGCTAGTATTTTTTCATATTGCCGTCAAGCTCTCTGCTGATCTTAAGTCTGTAGTCTCTACTGGAACCGGGGGGGGGGGTACTCCGGATTTCAAGTGACAGGGATGATCAAAGGATTTTTTGGGTTTGAAATTTTCGATTTCAGGATTTGGGTAGGAAAATTTTGGCAAGTATTTTTTTGGCTACCTTCATTTTAGTAGGGATTTTTGGGGGTAATCAAAACGATGTGAAGATTCGTGATAGTTACATCGTTCAATGCTTTCTGGAAATTTTTATTGCTCAGAAATTTGGCATGGAATTTTTGGGTGTTAAATGTTGGTCCAGGATTTTTTTGGGTTTTGACTTTTGCCCCCATTCGATCATCCCTGTAACTTGAAATCCGGGGTACCGCCCCAACTTGGGTACTGGAATAGGCTAGTCTTTGTGTACAAGTTCAACAGTTCTCACTAGATCATAAGTCCCAGAAACAGTAGCAGAAGATTTCTATTTCCATTGCGTTTCCATTTTTTTGATTCACACATGGGCAAGAAGGTTCCTCGATGATTCCATTTCGCTCATTACGTCACAAGTGAGAATCTGTCATCAGAAGCTGTGTGTAGCATACTGAACCTTATTATGGGAGTTTTCTTTTTTAACCCTTATTAGATAACCTTCCACACATATAGATTTAGACCGACTGACCACAATGAAAATAATAATAATAATAATTAATGATGATAATAATAATCTGTGAGCAGCTGAGACGTCTTTTGGTGGAGAAATGACAACAGTTCAGTCACTTAGTATCTGCAAACGTAAATACATTTATTTGTCAACTTACCAGGAAATATCTCAGGGTACACAAGTTTATTTGGACATATTGGGTAACAGCCATATTGCACCGACTCCAGCCTGCAAAAATGCAAATATTGGAATTGGAAACACATCAAGTACAATCGTAAGTGACATTTTGTTCATGCACATATTCTGTGATATCCAATCAAGTCACCTTACATGGAAACACCAAAGAACTCATGTTCTGCAGTAGAGACAGCCACATCAGCATTCTTTAGAACATTAACATATTCCTGGCGAGATTGCTGGTAGCCCCAGTGAACAATATGTTCTCTGATACATGAAAAGGCTTCTTCAAAAATTTCTAAACAGAGGAAAAAGTATATTCAGTTAGTGAAAAAATGTTGTGGTGAGGTTAAAACTGAACCACAACTTGTAGAAATTTCTGATGTCTGATGTAAGATGTCTAATGTCAGACGTCTTTGGTCTGATGTCTGGTGTCTGATGTCATATGTATTATGTATGTCTGATGTCTGATTTTGTCAGACCTCTCATGTCTGATGTCCTATGTCAGATGTCTGATGTCAGATGTCTGATGTCAAAAGTCTGATGTCAGACATCTTATGTACGTGATGTATGTCTGTTGTCTGGTGTATGATGTCTGACGTATGATGTCTGAAGTCTGCAGTCTAATGTCTGATGTATGATATCTGATGTCTGATGTATTATGTCTGATGTCTGATGTATTGTTTATGATGTCTGATGTTTGTTTGGTTAATAGAGAATTTACGGTATTATTTATAAGCACTTTGACTTCAGCTGTCCGCATACCTGGGACTTCTGAGAATGTCTCTCCTATGACAGAAACTTTGAATTCCAAATTCTGATCAGCTAGCTGATAAAGAGTGTGGAAGAACAGATCTGGACCCTTGTCATGTTCCCTAGTTAATTACATGTGAGAGAAATAAATCTTACTGATGTTTTAGAGAATTATGAACTTTTTTCTGAACAGATTTTCCTGGAAAAATACACTATGTCACAAGGGTATATAACACAATTACTGACCAATGGTTTACATTGTGTCCCACAAAATAATAAGGAGACAAACAATCAACAATCTCAAGTGGCCACAGGTAAACCAGTTGGCTATAAACCAGCCTGGTGAGCACAGGACTACCAAGAAAATACATCCAGACAGCAGTTAGGGTGGGGCTCAAGATCACTGGCCTGTGGATTGAAAGTCTAGTGCTCTAACTGCTTGGCAATGCTGGCTCCTTATACTTAAGTCTGATGCTTGCTTCAACCTGACGTAGCAGGATTTTCATTAAGAATAATATTGTAGTAGCAGGAGAAAAGTTTAATATTATGGGAGAATGTTTTGAAAGAGGCTCTATGTCTGAATAGAAATAGTCATAGGCTACTGAACGTTAGCTGGAGAATTTTCTGTAGTAATGCCTAATAAACACCCTGAGTAGTGGCTTTTTGTAGGTGTCCTTGTAAAGTCAGACCCCCTTTTTCATGTGCATGGACTCCAACGGCATGTTCCTAAACACTGATTTTCGGCATATGGCTGTTCAGAGGTGTCTATATTACCGAGATAGGAATTGTATGGATTTTGGTATCTTCTAGAACAAAATGAATGTCTGAAATACATGTACAGTGTCTGTATATGTAGAAGAATATTATTGATGCCTGTACTATTATAGACAAAAATACCTTAGGCTTATACAAAGGTAAATGCAAATACAAGTGCCAAAATGAACATTCTTGAACCTTGCTGAATTCAAATAGAAACAGGCTCTATTTAGTTCAACAAGACATTAATTATCAATTATGAAATGGCCAAGTGAGATGAGGTTGCATGTGAGATTGGGTCAGTGTTGTGTCGATTTGTATTTTAACGGCAATGTTTTGGAGGGAAGCCATCACTTCTTTTACCAGCTACTTCAAAGTTGAACAGGAAACTGGGTCAAGATTTTGCCCCCCAAAACACTCCCATAGAACAATTAAAAAAAACACCAACCTAGCTGGCCTGCATGCACACCCTCAAAATGGCCAGTTGCACAAAAACAAACACAGAAATCATAATCGAAGCACATACCATCGGTGAGCCCAAACTATATGCAAGGGTTTTGACATATCTGACTCTGTTTCTGGGTGAGGTGAATTCCTGTTGAGTTTCACTATCTTTGGTACAAAAAAAGAACAAGACTTTATGGCATAACAAGATGTGTTATGCTGCTTGTAACAAGTGTTAAGGGTTCTCCAGGCTTCATGTTCTTGCACATGTGCCTTGGATTTAGAGAGAAAACTATGTGTAGCTTATCTTAAATAATAGTAGAATAAAAAGCTATTGAGATAAATTACAGTGTTTACTGCAGACTCTTTCTTGTTACCTTTTCACCATTTGTATCAACTAACAGATTTTCCTCATTAATCTCTCCAGCTGGAACTTCATGTACAATCTCCTGCTCTGCACTTGAACTCCCTCCCATCTGTTCTCCTCCCATCAGAGGAAAGTAAAGAACCTTACATTTTGGTCTGATAAGCTGATCAAGTCCCTTAGGTCGAAAATCAGGCATTAATTTCAGAAAGCTGCTGATTGATGATAGAAATGATTCCATGTTAAAGGAGGAGTTGAACACAACGACATCAGCAACCAGACTGCCAGACAAACAAATAATTATTATAATTATTATAACATAACATAACTTTATTATTTATATAGCGCAAAATGCATGGGTATATGATCTAATGCACTTAGATCAAATGGGGAATTCATTCAGTGTCACTATGTCAAACTTGATAATGTTCAGCACAGCGTTACAACCTTTTTTTATATTATATTATCTAATATGATTGTTTATTTTACAGATGCAATCAGATTTTGTTTTCCAAAAACCTTGAGTATAACAAGCACTTGAAAGATACTATTATAGATGCAAGAAACAATGGTGTGTGCAAGGGGGACATGTGAGCTTGCCCCGTTTTCTATCACACCCATCATTTCCAAGGAGCTGCTACACAGGCTATTTTCAGTGTTATGCTGTCTGTAAATTTTCTTGTTTTAAGGTTTTTTCAAACTTCCAGGAGGGATACAGTTCAAAAGCAGTGGAAAAAAATAGTAATCATAACAAAAGGAAAACACAAAAAAAGATTAATTCTGGAGGGAGGCAGTTTGCCCAAGTGGACACAGCACAGGACTTGCAATCTCAAGTCTTGCTCTGACTTCTAGCTGGATTTTTATGTTCCCTGGTGGTCCTGTGTTCAACTCCAAAGTCATGCCTGAAAATTAACAGCTTACCAGTATTCTTCCAGCTAGATACGATTTTAGTTTACAGTTTTTATAAGACAAAAATTAATTTGTCTTAGATTCTTTCTCAACCCTGATAGCTTTTGAGCAACAAAAGATGTCAAGAGACAACGAATTATTGATCTAAAATAATAATAATTATTATTATTATCATTATCATAATGATGATGATGATGATGATGATGATGACGATGATGATGATGATGATGATGATGATAGCCATGACGATGACAATGACGATACTGCGTAAAATAACCAAGCTGGTCTTTGACCTTACCATGATAAAATTTGGTTGTAGCCATACTGAAAATCTCTGTCTTGTTGTTTTCTCACTGGATAAATAAGCTGATTTTCATGGAAGTAAAGGACCTTCTTCAGTTGGGCAAAGTCAGGTCTCAGAGCAACTAATTCAGCTAAATTCAGCACTGAGCTTACAAACATCACCCTGAAAACACCAGCTTGCAAATTTATATAAAAAGATATTTACCAATACTAACTAATTTATTGGTAATATCACTTTATACATGCATCCAGAGTGAGAAACCTATTTAGGAAAGTGTAAGGTTACATGTGTATCATTAAAAAATGTACTGGTAATCAATAAGACATGAAACATATTTTTGTTAAATTGTTTCAATAGTATTACAATGTATTATCTATTGCTTTCTTAGACCTTATCCACTTGAATCTGGGTAGGCACAACCCACATAATTATGTATAGACAATAATATTGTCTTATAGACGGGTTTGCAATCTGTCAGATCCAAAAACCACTTCTGGAGAGCAGTTTCAATTTGATCTGCTTTGGGTGAGGGGTTTCACTGGTTTTAATGTGGATGGAACGCAGATTTACATGAAAAAAAAGTATGCAGTTTCAAAAAAAGAATTCTGAGTCATGTGGATGGGGCCTCACCAGTAGCAATAATTAAGAGCTGGGTGCCAGGGATTTCCCCCAGCTACTATGAATGTGGTTCCCAGCTACCTTCATAGGCAAATAGAAGAAAAATAAAACCAAAAGAAATCCCTAGCTGTTTGATTTCCCGCCTACTTGTTATAATTATTTACCCCGCAACTTAAAAAAAATGTTAGTGACATCCCTGTAACCACATACATACTGACCCCTGTACTCACAGGAGAGGATCTGTTTTAAAGGGTTCACATTTTGGAGGTGGTTACTTAAATGCAGGTAATGAGCTGAGTACATCTACTCCTCAAGTAGACTCCTGTCAGCTTTTCCTGCTTATTTCTGATAAAATCTGTTAGAAAAGACAATCCCTCCTCATCACCTCCGACACCTGCCTGCCCA
>CALNXI010002304.1:42259-80002 GCA_942486025.1 Porites evermanni | reverse complement strand
TTTTATAACAATATTTCGGCTGGCCATACCAGCCTTCTTCAGGTTTACAGATGTTACTGAACTTATGTAGGAATCACAATATTATATAAATGGAGAATGTCGCAATAAAAATTGTTTAAAAGGGAAAGGCGAAAATGGTGTACAACATAAAAACTGGAAAGGAAAAAATACTAGGGATATGGATTACAATAATTCGTCACGGCGGTTCAGGCCATGAGATTCAAGAGTTCAAGACGGGAACATTACATACTTCCATATATACATAAAACGAGAAATCCTGGACGCCCCATAGTTTCATTAACAGCCACCTTACTGAACGTATCTCAAAATTTGTTGACTACCACATTAACCCTCTTGTCTCTACCTTGGATTCACACATTAAAGACACTACTGACTTCCTTAATAAACTTTCTAACCTCGGTAACCTACCTAACAACGCTATTTTTGTAACTCTTGATGTGTCATCGCTTTACACCAACATTCCACACAATCAAGGAATTGACGCATGCCGTCACTTTCTTGATACCCACCCTAACAAACACATCCCCACAGAGACACTATGTGATCTCTTACGCATGATTCTCACCATGAATAATTTTACATTTAACCAGCAGCATTATCTTCAAATCCATGGTACTGCTATGGGTACTAAAATGGCTTCTTCTTTTGCTAACCTTTTTCTTGGTATGTTCGAAACCAACGCTCTCACGAACGCCCCTTGGCAGCGTCACACATGGTGGAGATATATCGATGATATTTTCATGATCTGGACAGAAGGTTTGGATCGTTTGAAAATACTCGTCGATTATCTCAATAACATTCATCCCACTATTAAGTTCACTAGCTCTCACTCACTTACTAACGTTCCTTTTCTCGACGTCATGGTGTCTCTACATAACTGTATAATTGAAACTGATCTATTTACTAAACCCGCGGATAAACATCAGCACCTTTTCAGCTCATCATGCCATCCTCAGCACACTAAGAAAGCCATTCCGTTCAGCTTAGCCCTCCGCCTCCGCCGTACCTGCTCTACAGACGCTGAGTTTAAACATGGCATTAATGAACTTAAAACATATCGCCTTGCTCGTGGTTATAGTAATAATTCCTAGAAGAACAGTTCCTACGCGCTGCTAATATTTCTCGTACTAACGCGTTACAGACTAAACCTAAAGCTTCTAACGATGTTGTACCATTTGTTGTCACATACAACCCAGCACTTCCACGCATTTCTAATATCCTACGCAAACATTTTAACATCTTACACTCCTCTAACCGTTGCAAAGACGTCTTTAAGCAACCGCCTTTAGTTGCTTACAGACGTAGCTCTAATCTTCGTTACCTTTTAGTTAAAGCACAATTACCCGTTATCTCCACCAATCATTTTCCGCCAGGCTCCTTCCGCTGTGGATATACCTTTTACGCTACAGGTGAAACACGCTCCATCACTTCACACATTACTTCTAACACTAAAAATGAGATCTACATGGTTCAATGTAACCGTTGTAATTTACAATAATTTATATAGGTGAAACTAAGCGACGTCTCAAGAACAGATTTAACGAACACAGACGTGCAGTCGACAAAACTAACATTAAATGTAAGCCCACTACTGTTTCTGAACACTTTCTCTCTCACTCTAACCATTCCCATACTGACATGCAGTTAATCCCACTAGAGAAAATTCGTTCTTCACGTGACTCAGTTCGTAAGGCCAGGGAGTCTAATTTGATAGATAAGGCCATGACCCTTGAACCTCATGGCCTAAACCGCCGTGACGAATTATTGTAATCCATATCCTTAGTATTTTTTCCTTTCCAGTTTTTATGTTGTACGTCATTTCCGCCTCTCCCTTTTAAACAATTTTTATTGCGACATTCTCCATCTTTATAATACTGTGATTCCTACATAAGTTCAGTAACATCTGTAAACCTGAAGAAGGCTGGTATGTTATATGTTATATGGTTCAGTACGTTTTTTTTTAAATTTTTGTCCTAAGTCCCCGCGCTAGCGCTATGTCAAGAATTCTTGTATTGGATCTGGGAGGGGGCAGTTTGGTAACTAATACCAGTTGCGGATCCAGGGGAGGGGCCCAGGGGGGCCCGGCCCCCACCCCCTTATTTTAGACCAAAATGAAGCCCGAATTGCCGAAAAAAATTTTGAGTCCGCCCCCCTTATCTCAGGGTCTGGATGAACCCCCCCCCCCCTTATCTGAAGGTCTGGATCCACCACTGAATACTTAGTAAGAAACGGAGTGTCCTCATGTCTTTTTCAGCTGTCTTTGTGCAAATGTCGTAGTAAATAAATAAAATATTCGCCCATATAGTTGTCGCGCAATTCTTGATATCAGTCGAAACAATTTATGTAATGCTTACAGGAAAAAGAACCTTATTCTAAAAAGGTGGCAAACTTACTTAGTAAGTAAGTAATCTCTATTTATCCACGGTCGTACAGATTCATCAGGCACGAAATACAAAAATGTAAAAAACCTTGAATACATTTACTGGGTTTTGCTAAATAGAATATTAAAATTATTCAATCAAGTATATACGAAAAAAAAAAAGCCTGTTTTCCATAAATGCCGTGCCTTACTTGATATTTAAATAGCTGTGCAAAAGTGACGTAAAATTACTTAGGGATTCTGCTTGCCTTAAAGTTTCAGGAAGACTATTCTACAGAACAGCACCACTGTAGCGAGAACTATTACGGAGATAATTAGTGCGTGGCTGTGGATAGTTAATTTATCTACAGAATCTCGAAAAGTGTATGAAGTGGTTTTGGATCGAGCAATAAATTTCGAGCTTAGGTACTCAGGAGCAAGGCCGTTAAGGGATTTAGAAACAATAAAGGCTTTTTGGATATCACGCTTAGTACTAAGATTTTTCCAATTTAACTTTTGGAACAGCTGTGATGCATCTACGTCATAGCTTGAGAAAGTTAGAGCTTGCGATGCACGATTTTGGAGTTTTTGAAGTTTGTCAGCTAGTTTTATGCCACAGCTTCTCCAAACAACATTGCAATAGTCGAAATGCGGCTGAATCAAGGCTTTGTAGATAAGACGAATGTTGCTGGGGGAACAAATCGCCTGACCCGTTTGATAGCGGCAATACCAGAGGCAATTTTTTTAGCCAACTTCTCAATATGACTGCCCCAGGTGAGGATTGCATCAATGAGTACACCTAGAGATTTTGACGTTGATACCTGGTTTACGGGAGTACCATTGATGCTCAGAACGGGAGAGGCAGTTGGGGCGTTTACCTTTTGTCTCGACCCGATTAGCATAAATTCAGTCTTAGTCATGTTAAATGTGGGTTTGTTAGCGATTAGCCATTTGCTGATATTTAGCAAGTCTTCATTCAAACAGGACTGAATGATATTCAAATCTTTTTCAGCGTAGGTATGATGCATGTCATCGGCTTACATTCTAGGATAAGAGTTAGTTAAGCAATTTGGTAAGTCGTTTATGCATAGCAAAAAGAATAGAGGACCCAATAAAGTCCCTTGAGGGACCACGTTGGAGAGCGCAGGTTTTGGAAAGTGAACCACTAACAGAACATATTTGAGTTCGGTTTTCTAAGTATGATCTAAACCAATTGTAACATTTTCTTGAATTCAGTAGGTACTTAATTTAGACTAATATCGTGTGGTCTACTGTATCAAAGGCCTTTTTTAAATCTAGAAATACTACAGCATTAACGTTCCCACGATCAATATCAAAAGCCCAGCGATCGGTTGCCTCTAGTAGAGCAGTGACCGTAGAATGGATAGAGCGAAATCCGGATTGACTTTTTCAAATAATGCTTTGTTCTGATAGGTACGTGTACACTTGATCGTGCGTTATTCTTTCAAATACTTTGGCCACCACAGAGATAACAGAAATGGGGCGGCAATTGTTCATGTCACTCGAACTTGCCTGTTTGAATAAAGGAGTAACTTTAGCACATTTCCAGTCATCTGGGAATACGCCTGCAGTCAAAGAACAATTAAAGATCTTGCCAATAGAAACGCAAATTAAATCAGCACATTCACGAATTAGTCTTGCAGATATTTTATCGAGACCGCTTGGTTTTGATTTGCTACGTTTATTCACTAGTGAAGATACTTGACTGCTATTTGTCGGAGTAAAACATAATCTTTGGTCAGTGATGTTAAGATATTCAAGACAACTTTTGTCGCCGTTAGCTTCCGACGGGAGCTCATTAGCAAGTCTCGGGCCAATTGTGGAAAAATGTTCATTAAACGCATTTGCCAAGTCGGTAGTTTTGTTTATAGAAACACCGTTTACAATTAGTTCTTTAATAGAGGAAGTGTTACTTTTGCGAGATGTAAGTTCGTTTATAGTTTGCCAGGTGCGTCGAGAGTCATTTTTGTGTTCAGCAAAGATTCCTTTGCGTTCTTGATGTTACTGTTAACTTTGTTGCGAATTCATTTAAATTCACCCCAATCCTTTGGGTTCTTTGAAAGTATTGCTTTCAACTTTATGATGTCTCGTTCATGCATACGAGTAAGTAATCCATGGGGATCTTTTTGCACGGACCCGCTTTGCTCGTAAAGGAGTACGAGTGTTAACAACATTTAAGAACTTAATTTTCCACTCACGCCACATGTCATCTGGGTCTTGAAATTGTCTAAGACATCCCAGTTTTGAGAAGCAATCTCGCTGCGAAAATGGTCACGATTGAAATTTTTAAAAGTTCTGTAGTTAATAGTATTGTGTCTTTTGGAAACGGCTCCAACCGACAGCTTTCGATAAGCAAAAACGAGACTATGGTCGCTGATGCTGACATGACTCCAGAGCAGACTACTATATCGGGATAGTTAGTATATCTGTTAGAGTAGATGTTGTGTCAGTGACACGCGTACGCTCGTTTATCGGCTGGTGAAGGCCATATAGGTCAGTGATGTCCGACAGCAAGCAAGAATTAGTGTCAGACTGAAGCTATGTTGCAATTTATATCTCCCATTAAATAGAATTCGACATTTTCGGAATCCAGACGTCCAATAAGATTTTCTAGAGATGAGAATACTTCATTGGGAGAATAAGGTTGCCTGTAAGTAGTGGATAAGGCACCGGTTACGCCGGTTTTTTGCGGGGGAATTTACAAACTTGCGAGGAAATACATTAACGCCGGTGACGTCATACGTTTCATTAAGATAGGATGATGTCATAGTTTAAATTAATGCCTATGACGTCATGCATTTCATTAAGATAGGATGATGTCATAGTTTATTTGTAGCTGGCAAGGAGCAAGTGACGTCAAAATTTCCTAGAGTTGACGTCATCAAAAATGTTGAGATCATAATCTATAAACAGAAAAGTGATTTTTATATAATTAGCTATTTGCTATAGTCTTCTGATTAGATATTGTTTGCTATAGTCTTCTGATTGGATATTGTAGAAACTGTTATGCATTCAAAATAAAAGCGGGCAAATTTTGAACGTGTTATCTCCCTTAAACTTTTTGACCAGTCCCTTGGTAACCTCATTGTTATGAGGGAGTAACACATACTCAACTAGCTCGGGGATGTGTGTGACGGGAATAGTGCGTTTATTTTTGAAGTAATTTTCCGCTGGGAGTCCACAAAAGAATATCTTTGGACGCGGCCATACTATGCAGCAAATCAGAAGCACGCTTTTCCGACACTGCTCGGGAAAGATGACTCAAAACATCTTTTATTCTTGGTGCTCTTTTATTCTTGGTTCTTCATCCTCGCTTTCATCACCAGGACTTTCGCTTTCTTCATGTACACTCTCGTGCTCTTCTTCAACCAAATCTATCTTTCTCTTCATTTTGATGAGTACCCGTGACAGACTTAGCTTCAAATGAGTAACTTATAGTTTCGTTTCCTCTTTTATAGCATCAAAAATCCTAGGCTTGTAACAGCAGGTACCAATAGGTCTTGAATAAAACCATCACCCTCTTGTACAAGGATTCGCTTCTTTGTCTTGTAAGGGACATTTGTTTCTGCTAGGTTTACTAAAGCATCCTTCTATGGCAACACCTTCCGCTTATTTTCGTCGGGGATAAGAATGTATTCCTTAAGTATATTGTATAAGACTTGGACTAATGCATGTAGTTGTTGTGGACTTTCTGTCCGTAAAAGAAACTGTCGCTGATGGCAACAAACAGCTAAGAATTGAAGAAAACCACGATTGTTCTTGACAACTTGAGACATTGCGACAAACTGAAGTTATGATAGTAGCTTGCAGTCTTTTATTGACTGTGGTGGAGAAAAACAATGGAAATGTGGTGGCGGTGGTGGTGGTGGAAGAAAACAATGAAAATGTAATGAAAATGTGGTTGTGGCGGTGGTGGTGGTGGAGGGAAAAAAATAGAAATGTGGTGGCGGTGGTGATGGTGGTCGTGGAGGGAAAACAATAGAAATGTGGTGGCGGTGGTGGTGGTGGTCGTGGAGGGAAAACAATAGAAATGTGGTGGCGGTGGTTGTGGAGGGAAAAAAATAGAAATGTGGTGGCGGTGGTGGAGGAACACAATAGGAAAGTGGTGGTGGTGGACGAAAACTATTGAATTTTATAGCCTTCAAAACTATATCAATGCGCATTATGCTACCATTTTCTGAGTCTACATACTGCTCCTGAGGAGTTGACATGAGTTGGTTCTGTTCCGTTTGCGAAAAATCATTTAGTAGAAAGGATAGCATGCAAAGGCACTTGATGTCTAAACACCACAATGTTGGTCTCACACCATTTCAAACAGTTCCGTTTTCACAGAAATGTCAGCGGTTTCGATTCGAGCATCCTTTTACCTCCATGATTGCCGGAATGACCGGGTCAGGAAAAACGGTCTGGGTTCGATCTCTATTGCAACAAGCTTCAGAGACAATTTGCCCTCCCCCGGAGGGGATTGTTCGGTGTTATTCACAATAGCAGCCTGCGTATACACAAATGCTAGTCGCCATGCAAACACATTGAATTCGTCAAGGGAATTCCTACGGCTTTGGAGCAGGATTCCTATTTTGATGTAAACAAACGGAATTTGATCGTGTTTGATGACCAAATGATTGACACCAGTAAAGACAAGCGAATTGTGAACCTCTTTACTCGTGGTTCTCATCATCGCAAGCTAAGCGTGATTTATATTGAGCAGAATCTATTTCACCAGGGGAAAGGTAGTCGCAGCATAAGCCTAAGCAGCCATTATTTGGTGTTATTCAAGAACCCACGAGACCAATTGCAAATCTTGACTCTTGCCAAGCAAATGTATCCTGGACAAACTGATTTCTTTTTAAATCAGTAAGAGGAGGCTGTATAAAGACCTTTTGGTTATCTGCTGATTGACCTGAAAACCACTACCCAAGATAATTGTCGACTACGAACAAATGTCCTGCCCAGTGAAGAAGGTTTTAACCAAGCAGGGTTTCAAGAAAATATTCTTCAAGAGCTTTTAAAATATCTAAAGCAGCAAAATCTTTCGTCTGTCCAACTTTTTCCAGCTATGCAAGAAATACAGGGCAACATGGATGACTTGCTTTCTCGAAACGATCTTCGGGACGATGAAAAAGCTAAGAGATACTTTCAGTTGCAACACAGATACCTGGCTTTTAAAGAACAATTACATACAAGAACACGACCGGAAGAAATAATCAGCACTGTTCCAGACTTAACATCAAGCACACAAGATTCTTCCACAGGAACGGCAGCATTCTCCACTCCCACTAACCCCTTCAACGTAACACTTAAATTAACACAAGCGGCTATCTTACAAAAACCTGAAAACGAAAGCTCCACCCCACAACTAACCTTAAATCCCGCTTTCCTGACCCCTCCTCCCACAGTAGAAACCCCATCACAAGGCCCGAAGCGCAAAAGGCGTCGGATTCAATTTGTAAATTATTTGGATGATCATAATGCCCATGGCAAACACAGGAAACGAACTCGGCTTAAGAAATTTCGAGTTAGACCTTACAAGTACTCCATGGGCGAAGAAGATGATTATTTGACTCTTTTTGTCACTGGCTTTCAATAAAGTTTTAAACCGTAACTCGTGTCTTGTCAATTTATTTGTCGTATGTTTTAATTGATCCTTGTTAAGTTGTTAATTGTTTGTGTTTTTTAATAATACAATACTTTATTTCAAAATAGCAAGCATAATAATAATAAGTCAAGTTTCTCCTTAGGGGTTTTTACTGTTGAGCCAATTTGTATGCAACTGAGGGCTTCTTAACCCGCATAATTAACTGACTAACAGCGCGTGAATTGACAAGACCATAAGCTCATCAAGCGCTGAGATTTCAATAGTCAGTCGTTTCCTCGAGATAGAAAGGAGAAAACTCTTTTGTAATGGTGAGTCAAAATTAAAATAGAGAGTTTTCAGCTCCACTCTGTGTATGTGTGTGTGATTTGTTTATATATCCGATTTTTAGCGCTAAACGAGAAGACATGTGTTGCTAGGCGATCGCACCTCTTATTCCTATCTTTTTTTTAATAGACGTTCCACTTATTAGTTACTAGAATGGAGTTTATTCAAGAAACAAAAGAGTTAGGGTTTACTTTAGAACCACCTGTTGTTTTCTATAGAATTTTTATACCCTGTGCAATATCTTCTTCAGAGTCCAGTAAACAAAGATTGATATTTTTGCTCGATAGGCAGTTTTTCGCTTCGCTGAGCTTCGACCTCGCTTTCATGTTTTGCCCGAAAAATTAGTACGATTTCGCATTCGCTTAACCTCCTTTTCCCTTCTTTTGAAGTAACGATTTTTCAGTTAACCTCCGTGTCTTGGTTTTGCTTATAACCGATTTTTAGTGAAAATAATTTAATTATTAAAGATTTTTCATTTAGTATAATCTAGAAAGATAACACGTTCAAAATTTGCCCGCTTTTATTTTGAATGCATAACAGTTTCTACAATATCCAATCAGTAGACTATAGCAAACAATATGTAATCAGAAGACTATAGCAAATAGCTAATTATATCACTTTTTTGTTTATAGATTATAATCTCAACATTTTTGATGACGTCAACTCTAGGAAATTCTGACGTCACTTGCTCCTTGCCAGCTACAAATAAACTATGACATCATCCTATCTATATGACATGCATGACGTCAGCCAGCTAAAAATAAACTATGACATCATCCTATCTTAATGAAATGCATGACGTCATCGACATTAATTTAAACTATGACATCATCCTATCTTAATGAAATGTATGACGTCACCGGCGTTAATGTATTTCCTCGCAAGTTAATGAAATTCCCCCGCAAAAAACCGGCGTAACCGGTGCCTTATCCACTACTCCTGTACCACGTGACAATAACAAACGGTTTTGAATTCGGTTTTCTGATTTCAAGACAGAAATTTTCTAGATTGTTTATATGTAGATCTGTGGGTACAGAATAGTTAATGGCGGTTTTGATATAGAAGCAAACACCCCCGCCATTTCTCTTTCTGTCGCGTCGTACTATCTCGTATCCGGGTGTACAGATTTCAGAATTCAGTAT
Source organism: Porites evermanni (assembly GCA_942486025.1). Classification (NCBI taxonomy): domain Eukaryota; kingdom Metazoa; phylum Cnidaria; class Anthozoa; order Scleractinia; family Poritidae; genus Porites; species Porites evermanni. The sequence continues at coordinate 70,539 of CALNXI010002304.1, read as the reverse complement.
ACCTTCATCTAGTCTCGTTTCATTGATTGAGATAACATCTAAAGGATAATTGGCAAGCAGAATTCTAAGTTCATCGATATGCTTAGTCAAGCTAGTTATGTTAAGAAAAGCCATTTTAAAGCCACGTCTAGTAGGCAAAAAATTGTTGGTTAGATCTGGGGGCGGGGGTATCTTTTAGTAACTTCATTTATCATGTGTAATGGTTCTCTCGGAAGACACGGCAATTCATTAGGAATTCGAATATTTTTAACAAAACTTACAAAATCAGAAGCAAACGCCTTGGATCCGGACAAATTTAGACGAAGCCCGCTAGAATTTAGGTGTTCACGTGTAATATTAGGATGGGAGATAATTTCCCAGTCATTTTTATCGGCAAACGTTCTTAGAAAGCTATTAATTAACCTGTTTAGCCTTTGAGTTCAAAGCGGGGTCATCAGTTCTTGGTAATAAGTTCGGAATTGTTACCTTTGTGTTGGAAGATTCGGCTTCAATTAAATTTCCTAGATAGACAATTCGTTCAGCAACCTTCCTAGAGTCCGAGTTCTTCAAATCGTTTGTTCTCACGTGAAGAATAATTTCTTCAGGGTGATGCTTGATTGTAGGTTTGATGTAATAAAACATGTCTTCAACGGAGGCTCCAGGAAAAGCTTTATCCACCGTTTTGACTTTAATTCATACCTTTAGAGACCCTCCAGCCTTGAAAATTTTTAATCAATGAATCTCCTGCGATGACTACAGCAGGTTTCTTGGAATTCATTTGATCAGAGTTTGTATCTGAACTTGGTTGAGGTGGCCATTGACCGCATCTTTTTGGTATTCTTTGCGGCATTTTCGTTCAAATGCGAATCTTGTGTGTTCTTTTTCTATTTCACCTCGACCAGCTCCCAAAAAGCCTCTTCCGTAGTTTGTCGTGCATTTCGATCTCTTTTTTCGGTTTGCAGGTTAAAGCATTCAAATCTTTGTTCCCTTTATGTTCACGATCAGGGCCTCAATGTTTCCATGCAAGGTTAAAATTGGTAGGAATGTTGCTGATACAATCAAAGCAAACAAGGCTAATTAACCCAGTGATGCACGACAGTACTTTTTACGGCTTTGAGTGATTTTCTAACAGTCCGTAGGATTTCGTGACTCCGTATTTGGGATTACCACGAAACGTAGTGCTGTTCTCAAATACAGACGGCTCGAATTTTCTGGAAACACCATTCTGACGGAGTCATTTTGCTTCGTTGAGTTATAATAACTGCTCAAGAACGGTTTGTATTCGATTTTGGGAAAGTTTATTTTTAACCATTTTTCATCTTTAGTGGCTGCCTGATAGGCAACCTTAAGCGTGACAGTCGCTAAGAGTCCACTTTCTCAAAGAAGCGAGTAAGGAGATATACTTCGTTTGCGAATTTGACCTCTTGCTCTTGGATCTGGAAAAATGACCACTGAAAATCACAACAAGTTCAAACTTTACATTGCAGGTGAGAGTGGTTGTACATACAACATGCAATGCAGTCGTGATTTTGAAAATCGAGGCAAGGCCAGGATGCACTAAAACAAAAGGCTGCTGCAGCTCGGCCCGGGAAACGAATAAGAACAAAAGTAACTTTTACAGCGCTTACCACTAAGACGCGCCTTTGAAGGGTTTTTTTCTGTCTTTTTAAACCTGAGTTTTCGTGGACGTCAATCAACTGTTTCCATTGTTTTCCACGCGCTCTGACAGAGAAGGTTCCCTCATCGCTGAATAAAGGGCGAATAATTTCGAACGAAGACGGTTTTTTTAATTATTTTTTTAAGATGAAGGATTACATTGTTAAAACAACGAGGTCTCTGCGAGCTGAGTGAAATAGCCGAAACATTCTCTATATTTTACGTAACGGTTTTCAGGTTGTTTATTTATTTGATGTATGAAAACACGGGAGCCGTGGACGACTGAGTTGCCAAGGAGCTAAGCTAGTGTAAATTCAAAGAAACAAAAGATATCACACCGAAAAGGGAAAAGGTTTCCTCTGAATGGAGGCTGTTTTCGAAAATGAATTTTACTACTTATCATTCTTCATGTTATCGAATAGAAACCAGAACTAGCAAGAACTCAGACGAGTTGCGAGCGATTGAGAAAGCTTATGTGGCTGTAACTTACAGTGTGTAAATATGTCGATAATTTGAGTTTCCTTTGAGAAACACTCAACAAATTCTTTTTCCTCGTAATCTTGACATGAAGCGGTTTCAGATCCTGCAGCAAAATATTGCAAAAACGGCTGAAACGCCGACATGTTCTTCCGAGTGCTCAAGAAACGGAGAAAAAATCTTCTCTAGGCCAACGCGTGAAAAACCAGGGTAACGGTTGATTGACGTTCACCAAAACGCAGGTTTAAACCGAAGAAAGAACCCTTTGAGGGCACGTGTTAGTGGTAACCGCTGTAAGCTACAACAAGGAACTGAATTTTACTGTGGATGTCGAATTTGGGTTTGCAACGATGACTTCTGTAAAACAACCTGAAGGCAAATTAAAAAAAAACGCGTATTGTGTCGTTTTTTATGACGTTAAAAACGGTCATTTTTGTTCTTGTACAAATTGAAAAGGTGATAGTTTGCAAGAAAGCTGACTTTTTTGTGTTTATTGGATATTCCAATTTGATGGACATTCTACTCAATGCTCGAAACTGATCGATCGCGCACAGAAGGAAATAACGTGTTTCCGTATTTTGTAAACTCGACGGAAACGTGAAGTTGCTTAAATCCGTCACGTTTCCGTCCTGCGGAAACATGGTGTTCTAGTTTTCCATGGATGGGACGCGTTTCCGTTATGTTTCCGAGTCGGAAACGAACGATCATGTTTCCGCCACATTTCTATTATCACATTTCCGTTCTTTCTTGTTCACGTTACGTTTCCCGTGACGTTTTTTTTAAACCCATGTCCAAGATCGCATGATAAATATTTCAGAAATTTTGCCTTTGCGTACAATCAAGGTGAATAAAGGTAAAAATTTACTCTCGAGATCGGGCCACTAAACGGTTCTCATGCATTAAATACTCGCGCGCGTTGCATTGATGCAAAGACTTTGAAGTGCGCGAGGTTGCCACTGTTTTCGATTCTAAGTGATTAAAATCGCAGAGAATACCAACAGCTATTGCCAGATTGATCTCAATCAGCACTGGCGTAAAACTAAAATGATCTTAGACTGAGAAAACAAGAGAGAATGGAGAGAATGGGGCCTAGAACAGAGCGGAGTGCTGGTCAGCGGACGTTTCTTTCGCTCATGCTCATTGCGGTCGTTCTTTTTGGCGTCCAGTTTGAAAGTGATTGCAACGGCTTCAAATTTGCCAGCTTCTGTGGATTCTAGGAGCGTGGGGGAGTCTGTATATTTTTGCTTTCCGATTGCGCCACAAGACATTTAAGTGTCATTGTCTGAGAAGGTGTTCCAGGGGACAAAAGTTGTGCTCAACCGATTTGGCTGAAACTTGGCACAGAAGTTGGGTATGATGAGATATTTCAAAAGCCACTTTGGCTCACTTCTCTGACTTTTAGTTTTGAAGTTACAGGGGGGTCTCATTTTTTGCCCTTTGAGCACCAAAAATCCAGCCTTCCAGGGGGCATTTTGAAAGTGTCATAAGACCCCACTGGTAAATTGTGCTGCCAAATGAATTTGAACGTGAACTCTACTATAATAGAGCTTTCAGTTCATGCATGTAACTTTGTCCTCAAGATATTGCACAGAGAGGAGCCTTGGGCTAGAGTTTAATCAAAATTGATGTTAACATTAAAACCCAAAATAGCCATTTTTCAAAATTTAACTATATTCACCTGCCTTCTTGCATAACTTCCATACCTATTCCACTGTTTACTTTAGTCACCCAATTATCAAAATCAGTTGAGAAAAATTTGGCTTATTATGGTTTATTGAATTTTTGGAACAAACACTTCATGCCCCTCTAAGGCGATGCAAAATGGAATTTTGAGCATAATTCAGGCCATAAACAAACCAAATTGTTGACAAGAGGCCCTAATTGTGTATTTGGTAAATGAAAATGAATTGTCAAAGCCAAATCAGTTTCGTTGTTTAGAAATACACCGATTCTTACCTTTAAATTGATGTAAAACGGGCCTTTGATTAGGACAAAAAACACATGATTTAGCGAAACAAAGGTGATTGTATTCTTTGAAAACCTAGCAACCACCATGGGAACACAAATGATGATGTTCTGACATAGATATAACGACCTTTTTACAAGATGCCTAAATTTTTCGTTGATTTATATTCAGTTTCACGCCATATTTCTAAGCATTACTCCAAGCATGTGAAGTCTCCATATTTTATCAGGCCCACTTTTTTTATATTTTTACCAGATAAATTTAGCTTATCAAAAGGTTCGTTAACATATAATCTTCGTCTGACTTTGTAATAACCTGAATAGTTGTTGTAAATACCCATCAGCAAAGGAGCATGACCATACTTACATAGATTATTCAAACATAGACGAGAATCAGTGAGCAGTATCGAGGTGAACTGTGATTTTCCGAGTCCTTTAGAGCTGAAAAAATGAAACCATCTATCCACAGTAAGGAGAGCTGGATAACAAAAAGCTTTTGTTGCTTTTTTAAGGAAAATAACCCAAACAAAGCCTTGCATTGAGATGATGCAATTGTTATTATATCAAATTAACTACCCGCCATTTTGGACTTGGAGAGTGTGGGGACTGGACCGATTTCCCGTCCAATCCTTCTCCTGTTGAATTTTTTTGTGTTTTACATCAGTTGTGTTCGAAGTTCTAGATGGTGATCTATTTCAGGATGATTTTACGATGGCATTTTATTCCTTTGGGACCTTCCTTTGGAGGGGTGAATGACCAGTGCAGTGTCACGTAGTGGGCTGTGCAAGAAACAGGAATGCTTCCTTTGTTGTCTTGCGATAGCGCTATGACTGCATGGTTAAAGCACAAGTAGAAGATTTCAAGTGTGTCCGGAGAAGAAGAGGAAGACCTGGTGATGCCAAATCTACAGGTGATTCAAAAGATCAGTTAGGGATCATACACGCGCACAAATGTCTCTTATCGCGGTTTACGGGACTCCTTTACTTGAAGAGAGACGATGATATATGAGTTACGATATTGTTGTCTCAAATTGTTTGTTTATGGTTGATTGATTCCCTTGTTAATTTCCTGGGTCCTTACGAAGAGCACTAAACATTCAACAAACTCATCGCAGCAAAATCTTTATCAAGAGAAACAACAACAATAATAGGAATAACTTGAAGGCTGTTTTTTGTCTGCTCAAGCTGTTTCTTTACATTCGGCTTGTCACGTGGACACGCTTATAAAGCAATGCTAAGTTTGGCAATGCACAATTTCAAGCCGGCTTGCATTGAAACTCCACCGGTCTCCTTTATTTGCCTGTTTCGTCGAAGACAAGTAACCTTAAAATAGGCCTAGCTACATAATTCCGCAGGAATCGTTTTGGGAATCTTAGACACCAAAAAGAATTTTAGAAAATCTCAAGAATATTAGAAAAAAATTATAGAATACTAGAACTTGAATAGCAGTATATATAGGAGAGTACTGAATAGCAGTTTGAACAGTCAGCCGAATTTTGGTGGGCAAAAACGTTGAATCAAACGTTCTCATTTTTCTATATTTTTTCATTAAATTTTTAATTCAATAGTTAACATTATTTTAAATAATTTTTTAATTAAATAATGAAACAATTTTTTCTAAAAATATACACGAATCTTCCGTGCTCTTCCAGAACAATTCAGAGTCAGTTCCCATTCAAATACGACATATGTGTGTTCATTGCTTATGCTTTATTCCAAGCAAATCCAATAATATCAACTAATTTGGTCAATTTTGCGACGGCGTTTTAATGACATTTTCTCGCTGGAAATGTCAATTTCATCGAAAAACTTAGATGCAGCATGTTTTCAAAGATCTTTGACGAAAAGGGTAAATAATGGAAACCAGTAACTGAATTGTGCATTGCATGATAAGCGTGTGCACGTGACAAGCTGAATGTAAACAAGCAGCTCGAGCAGACAAAAAACAGCCTTCAAGTTATTCTTATCGTACTTGTCTTTTTTTTAGGCAAATTTGTTGAGTGTTTAGTGCTCTTTCTAAGGGACTTGTCAGAAATTAGAAGGCAGGGGGGAGGGGAGGTGGGAATTTTAAATTTGGGTTCGGGAATGAGGTTACCCATCCCTGCAATGGGAATGAAATTTGCTAACCCTCCCCTTGAGCTTGACCTAAAATATCATGACCCTCACCCTCTTGTATAAATGACAAAATCTAGTTCTTGCAATACACTAGGGTGAGTCAGTATTATGAAAACTCAAAATATATTTCTAATCTGTTCTTTGTAATGCTATATACATACATTTTAGTTGACAGCATTAAGAGTCCGACTCTGATTCTGATAGCTGATCACTCGACTCTCCCATTTCTCCCAAACTTTTTTTTTACCAAATATAGAACTTCCTTTTTCGTCTGTGGGTGAACCTCTATATGATCACGGGCATACATTTGCATGACCCTCTCCCTTTTAACGGCCCATTTTTCTTGACCCCTCCCTTTTCTGAGTCTCAAAAAGTTGTGACCCTCCCTCTGTTTCCACCCCCCATCCCCTCCTGCTAATTTCTGACAAGTCCTTAAGGACCCAGGAAATTAACATGGGAATCAGTCAACCATAAGCAAACGATCTGAAGTTCTTCAAGCAAAAGAGTTCCGTAAACCGCGATAAGAGCCATTTGTGCGCGTGTATGATCCCTAACTGATCTTTTGAATCACCTGTAGCTTTGGCATCACCAGGTCTTCCTCTTCTTCTCCGGACACACTTAAACTCTTCTACTTGTGCTTTAACCATGCAGTCATGCCGCTATCACAAGACAACAAAGGAAGCATTCCTGTTTCTTGCACAGCCCACGGCGTGACACTGCACTGGTCATTTACCCCTCCAAAGAAATAAAGTGCCATTGAAAAATTATACTGAAACAGATCGCTCTCTAGAACTTCGTACATACCAGGACCCAGTTGTTCGAAGGCCGATTAGCGCTTAAGCCGGGGTTAAATTTAACCCGTGTTTGTTTTTCTTGTGTTTAAAAGCATTTTCTCGGATAATTTTCTGTGCTATTTTTAGAGCTTCCAATCATCAACTTGTAGACGAAAAGAATTAAAAGTGAAATGCTTTTTAAGCTTTCAAATCTGAATTCAAATCTCGCACTAACCCTGGGTTTTCTTAACCCTGCTTTGAACAACTCGGCCCTGATGAAAAACACAACAAATTCCCGCGAAAACGAGAAGGATTGTACGGGAATTGCAGGCCAGCTAACTTGATGTAACAACACTAAAAATAGAGTTTGAAACTTAGATGAAATAAATGTCAGGTCAGATGATGTAAAAGTAATCAAATCGAGCTGAAACTTTGTAAAAACAAAGATAACGACTGTAGGTAACAATATTTACACTTTATTGATAACTTTTATCGCTTTTACTTCATTTATTTCATCTAAGTTTCAAACTCTATTTTTCCCATACAAACTCTCATATTATGCCACAGGTGGCCCATATTACGCTTGGTTCACCTGTGGTGAAACTGAATATAAATCAAAGAAAAATTTAGGCATCTTGTAAAAAGATCGTTATATCTACGTCAGAACATCATCATTTGTGTTCCCATGGTGGTTGCTACAATGAGGGACAAAAGTGTTGACACACTTCCGTAAAATGGCCCCTTTTTGCATAGTGGATATACTTATCCCCTTCCCCTGTCTACCCCAACCCCTTCCCCCCAAGATCAATGTTGAATTTTGAACCCTCAAGTCTTTGTTTTACTTCAGACAACATTGATTCGGGGGGTCGGGGAATTTACGGCCTTTAAAGGGAATGAAATAATAAATGAATTAAATGTTTGTTAAAAGCACCCCTTTTAAACAAGTGTGTCAACTACTTTTGTCCCTGATTGTAGGTTTTCAAAGAATAAAATCACCTTTGTTTTGCTAAATCATGTGGTTTTTTTTGTTAATCAGAGGCCCGTTTTACACCAATTTAAAGTTAAGAATCAGTGTATTCCTAAACAACCAAACTGATTTGGCTTTGACAATTCATTTTCACTTACCAAATACAGAATAAGGGCTTCTTGTCAACAATTTGGTTTGTTTATGGCCTGAATTATGCTCAAAATTCCATTTTGCATCGCCTTAGAGGGGCATGAAGTTTTTGTTCCAAAAATTCAGTAAACCATAATAAGCCAAATTTTTCTCAACTGATTTTGATAATTGGGTGACTAAAGTAAACAGTGGAATAGGTATGGAAGTTATGCAAGAAGGCCGGTGAATATAGATAAATTTTGAAAAATGGCTATTTTGTAATTCTAACATTTTTGTACTTCTAACATCAATTTTGATTAAACGCTAGCCCAAGGCTCCTCTCTGTGCAGTATCTTGAGGACAAAGTTACATGCATGAACTGAAAGCTCTATTATAGTAGAGTTCATGTTCAAATTCATTCGGCAGCACAATTTACCAGTGGGATCTTATCACATTTTCAAAATGCCCCCTGGAAGGCTGGACTTTTGGTGCTCAAAGGGCAAAAAATGAGACCCCCCTGTAACTCCAAAACTAAAAGTCAGAGAAGTGAGCTAAAGTGGCTTTTGAAATATCTCATCACACCGAACTTCTGTGCCAAGTTTCAGCCAAATCGGTTGAGCACAACTTTTGGCCCCTGGAACACTTTCTCAGGCAATGACACTTAGGGGTTGTTATGTATATTTGTCGACCCATCGGCCTTCAGTATTTGAAAGTTGATTGTGCTAAGCTTAAGGCTATCCAAGACTGAATATTGTGATGGAGAATACAGATAGCAAATCGAGGTAAGCCGCCCTGATACCAAATCTAAGGTTCTTTAACCACTGATCAATAACTAGTACTTGGCAACTTAACGGAGCAGTGTCACGAAATTTGTCTAAACTACAGCAGTGGAAACCACCACCAATCTCAGTGAAAAATAAAAATAATGCTCAAAACGTGCAAAGAAGGTTTAAGCAACAAACCAAAGAGCAATAGTGAGTACAAAATAATAAAGATTGTTGTTGGTGTTAAAATGAGGAACGGATGGACAGACTTAAAGAAAAGTGAAAAGGATGGCAATTGGTCGTTTTGAAACTTGTTAGCCTTACAGTTTTTCAGATTTCATTTTTGTGGTCTTCAATGTTTGATATAATGCTTGGGAGTCATGTTTGTTGGCACAAAGATGTGATTAATAAGTAATTTCTCAAGTTTCATAGCAAATGCGATACGGACATGTAGGTGTAATTATAGTTGATTAGTCACATGACTTTACTGCACCACGTTGCAAAGTTCGTTGGCAAATTGGGTACTACGTTACAAAGTAGCTAATACCATGGCCAGTTAGGGAATCAAATTGCAAACTTTTAGATGTAGTTGTCAACTTTGGTGCTACTGAACTTCATAACTTTTTTGAAAACAGGAAACTGCAACATAATGAACCCGAATCCTTTTACTAAACAGGGCAAGGGTTACCGTGTGAGGCCTGTGAAATGATTGACTGTAGACAAATGGTTAGAGGGTTAGAGGGTGCACCAGTTTCATTTATCGAGAAAGATGGTGACAAATATCATCGATCAGTTTGTACATACAGGAAGGCCCTACAGAGAGTTTTGTGAGCCGCAAAGATCAGTTACAGTATGTATACTGCGGAAATACAAAAACAGTTCATCAAAAATTAGGTTATTGACCCGCAAAGGTTCGATAAGTTGTGTAGTGACACTTGATTTGGGTTACTCATACAAAAAGTTGACAGTAGTTCCAAAGGAGTGCTTAAAATAATAATAATGCTTTACTGAGAATGCTCAAGGAAAACTTGAAGAATATTTGCATGTAGATGTTTGCAGTAAGTGTGTTCCCAGGAATAGGGACTTTTTTAACAAGAACTCAGTGATTAATACAACTGGGAAATGAAGTTACTGTTGAGCAAACTTGTGAAGTTCAGTCGCGCCAAAGTTGACAACTACGTCTCGTAGTTCGCAATTGATTTCCTATAAACCTCTCTACATAAATTGGCTACTTCATGATGTGGTACCCAATTTCCAAATGAACTTCATAATGTGGCGTGGTAAATGGTCTGAAATCAACTGTCACAGAATGATACTAAAATTGTGACACAGCCCCTTTAAGTCTTCAAATCAGTGGACAGCAATACTAGCAGTGAAGTTAAACTGGTATAACTACTTCTATTATCCTGTATTACCCTGCAGTTCTATGCAAGCATCATGCACATTGGCCAGTGGGAAGGGGGTACTCCTTATATGTTCTCTTAAATGAAATCCAAACAATGTTCACACAACTTGCAAAGCAATCAGCAGATTTGTTTACCAAAGATCTGTGGTTTTGAGAAAAAAATCAAAAAAGGTAAATTGAAGGTCAGACAATTTCTCTTTATTATGTTTTGGTTATTCTCAAGTGTACTGATTTTACATTTAACTGTATATCGCTTTTCAGACATAGTGTTTGCTTTGCATTTCCTGTTAAACAGTTTACTCTGTAGCGTTTAAAATATGCAACACATTACTAACAATAGCCACCAAAGAGTTGAGCTGGAGTAGTGTGCATGTTTTGTGGCAAACAAAACATTGAATTTAAGGTGCTGAACTGACCATAATAAACATAGTGAAATGTTAAGAACTGATTCTGTTTATTCAGATACGCAAGCTCATATTTATAAGCTCTGTAGAATAGACTTAGCTTGACTAAATTTGACACTTTCTCCAGTAATTTTTTTATCAGCATCATAACTAAAGTAATCTGATATCCTCACTCGTAGCTCAGTGTGCATTGTTGTCGGTTAAGACGTTATATAGTTGCAGTGGCTGTCACTTGTTTTTCAGTTTCCCTTGCAACTTCAATACCAAGGGACAGTTACAAAACGTAAGAAAAACAAAAGGCATGATATTTTTGTCAATTATTTATTTATTTCCTCTGTTGGTATGCTTCTCACTGTTAAAATATTTTAGTTTAGGAAATACATGTATATCTGGCATATCACATTGACTGTTTGGTTTTCAAGCTCCATCAAACTCTTTCGCTTGAAAGAGCTTTGTGTAGCTTAGCCATTCAACAAAACCCAACTCCCCAAAAAAATTGAGTACATACAGTTGTACATAAAATTTTCGAAGTCAAACAAATATTGAGTTCGGTTATCAAACAAAGTGGAACTCACATAAGGAAAGCTCGAATGGAACAATATTAAGCGTTTAAATTCCAAACTCTTGATGACAAGTGAGTTAATTATTGATCCAGTGTGAAAGCAGTCAAGGTGATGTAAGGTCTCGCTTCTTTAAATATTTCCATTTCAGAGTTAATTCTAAAATATATATTCTCTGCAAAAATGTCAATACATTTGTTTACCAAGGAAAAGGTCTTAAATCTGCAAATTGAAATCATCTCGATTTTACTTTTTGCTCCATAATTGACCTGAATAGTAAGCATTTTCCTTCTGAATCTGCCACTTGTCAGGTTTCCCTCGGCGGGGCTAAAGTGCAGGTCACAGGTCAGGTTACAGGTCAGGTTACAGGCCACAGGTCACAGGTTACAGGTCACAGGCCACAGGTCAGATCACAGGTCACACAAAAAAACAATGGGACACTGGACAAAACTGTTCTGGACTGAGGTTTTACTATACAAAAATAAAATAAGCCAAGGAACCTTGATGATATTTTTGTCCTTTAAACAATATTAAATTCCACACATGGAATAATATTTTCATGCTGATCATACGGCATATCCAAACTTCGTAACGAANTGGACTGAGGTTTTACTATACAAAAATAAAATAAGCCAAGGAACCTTGATGATATTTTTGTCCTTTAAACAATATTAAATTCCACACATGGAATAATATTTTCATGCTGATCATACGGCATATCCAAACTTCGTAACGAAATCACAAAGGTGTGCAAAATCATGTGATTTGTACGAAAAACAAATCACATGTTTCACACTGAAAACGAAGTGTTGTCGTGTTATTAGAATGTCATCTCCAAATAAACCGTGTGCAGCCAAGATAACTTGGAGCGAGTCATTGAAATTCAGCCCTGTAATCCTTTGATACATCAGCAGTTTACAGAGTCAAAGATTCAAGTTGTAATGGCGGAATGCTCCAACCTAAGGCCCACGAGGCAAATCCAACAGAGGTTTTTCAAGCTGTTGTGCAACAGAACGTGAGGAAATGGCAAGCTCTTGGGAGAAAAGCCGAGAAATATGGTCCAGCAACTATTCGAGAGGCCCAAATAGCAGTGTCTGAAGTTCTTAGCCGACTACACTTTAACACAGCAGTATTTTGTGACTGGTACGAAGCGCGAGCAACAGGCCGTCATTTTCAAAAGAGATGGAAGACCGATCTAGTGGCAAGAAGAGTTTAGAAGGAGGAAAGTCTGAAGAAATTTTGCCGTATTTCAGTGGTCAAATAAGTTTTAAACTGTCCTTAAGTTTTTCTTCCGTTTTCCCGTCGAATGCTTTTCAAAACATCCACAAACACGTCATGATATTCTTAACGCAACAACCCTTCGTTTTGAGATTCGGTTTTCTAACAAATCACGTGATTTTGCGTACCTTTGTGATTTCGTTACCAACTTTGGTTATGCTGTAACGCAAGTCCTCCTTGCTTGTTCAACATGAATATATTTTCTCATGTGTGAGATTTGGTAAAGTTCAGAGCAGAAAAAATATAATTGAGGCTCCTTGGCTTGTTTTATTTTTGTATAATAAAATGTCAATCAAGAACAGTTTTGTCCAGTGTCCTATTGCTTTTGTGTGTGACCTGTGATCTGACCTGTGACCTGACCTGTGGCCTGTGGTCTGACCTGTGACCTGGCCCGTGGCCTGTGACCTTTAACCTGACCTGTGACCTGTGACCTGCACTTTAGCCCCTCCGGATTTCCCTGGCTTTTTTGCTTTCCCAAGGGTGACTCAGTTTTTACTTCTGATTTTTTTTTTCAATATAATTTCGTTTGTGTTGATTTTGTTCAGGCGTCAAACTCAAAAAAGCTGTGTTTGATATCTTTTGATAGCATCTGTTCAGAAAAGTTTGATGGGAATTTTGTTTTGTGTAATACATTGTACACCGGGGTGGGGGGGGGGGAGAGGGAGGTGGTTATAAACTGTACATGACTGCAATTCCCTGCTGCCAACTAGGGTGATTGCTTTACAAGTTGTGAGAACATCATTTCTTGGTTCCAGACCTACAGTGTAGTTACTTTCCCCTGCCTCCCCTAGTATTGACCCTGTTCATGCAGATGATAGTGTGCAACCTGCAGAAGGTTAAACTTTCTCTTTTGTGCCCTGGAAAAATAGGCTTTTTTGGTCCACAGTCTTATTGTGCAGGGAACATAATATCCTGACTATATTGCTATGAAACTATGAAACACAACTGTATACATATACATGTGTGATTCAGGCGCGGATCCACACCGGTTTCCACCGTTTTACGGAAATCGGTCAGATTTTTCATAATTAAGCAACTCTACGCTATTGCAATTTTTGCTTGCGGTTGTTCCTTGCCGAGGTGAGACTCAGTGAGGTGGGAATGTGCATAACGTAAGCAGTAAGCGTGTTGCTGAGTTCGACTTCCTCACGGAGAACCTCGATAGTGGATGATTAATTTGTGCTTATTCACTTTGATTTTCATTTAAACATTTTCTTTATCACATTGTGTCCTAAATGTGATATCTCGATGTAAATTCTGTAAAAACGGATTTTTTAATACCTTCTTCCCCCTTTCGCATACATTCTATTTTGAAACTCGCCCCAGTCCTCTCTCAAAAATCAAGGAAAATGCATTTGGCGCGCACTTTCTACAGCTCTACCGCAAAAAAGGGTTAGGTGACCCCCATTTTTTATTTCATGATTTTAATAAGGACAGTGCTTCCTTTCGGTGAGAGAAAAATTGGCACAAATCAAGTTCAGTTTTTTGGCAATTTTACTAAATTTTACGGATTGAGCTATCACGTGTCCAATAGCGCGTGTCCAATTTAATTCTACTTTAAAGTAAAGAGCGTAAAGTAAAAACAAGGGCATTAAAAGGCATTTTTCTGGTACGTAAGAGGATAAACAATACATTAAAGGCAAATTCTGTGCGATACGACATGCATCATTGAAAAAATCTTTCCTTTTTGTCTAGTTTTGGGCTGCGCGCGGCTTTTGTTAAAGGGTCCAAAATAGCCGTATTTGTCAGCATTGTGACGTCAAAACGAGCACGGTGACCCCCACTTTTTATTACCTTTTTATCATCTTCTTGACTTGTTACATCAGTGTACCAAGTTTCATCTACAATCTATGTTAGGTTCTTTTACTAGGGAATCACCTGTCTATAAACCAATGATGCTAAAGCTTGCAGAAAGACTAAAACTATGATTTGCCATGTTTGAAGATACTGTAAAGATCTATCGCTTACGCATCTACTGTTTACGGCTACATGTTTACACATGAATTCACCTGTCAATTAAAGTAATCGTTTTTTTAATGGCTTCCTTTCCGATTCTGCCGAGATCACTTCGTGTGAATATACTACAACAAATATTGTTGAGTAATCCATTATTCAACAATATTAACTTCGCCTTCAGCGAATAATTGGTAATTATTAAAACACTTTCCCATTTGAAATCTGGCCAATATCCTGTCTGAACACCTCGGATATCCAGGGAAAGAGACCTTAAGGTGTTAATAATCCAAAACATTTCCTGAGGGAACCTGCTTACGGACCCCGCTAGAGGCAATACCAAGTAACTGCACTGAAGCACTCCTTTAAGCGCCAGCTACACCGTTAACAAGTGGTAGCTGTTGGTTGGGAACTGCAAAACAGTTCTCCCACGACAGGCGTATGGAGATGAGATCAGAAATATTGACCTGTGTGCCCCGCTAGAAGCCTGCGCCTCTGGCGCTGGGTTAGGAAATCGGTCAGTAATTATCTTAGATCCGCGCCTGTGATTTATATATTATTCATTTAGTACATGTAGTTTTCTTACTGCAAAAAGGTTTTCCCTCCCCCTGATTGGCTGGGGAATAGCCTTTATCCAATTTACTTAAAAGCACTTTGTTTTGTTTTTCATACAACAGTCAGATCACCTTGGTATGCGATTTTGGTGCGCAAAGTTCTCTCAAAGCAAGCAAGATCATGGAACTTAATTTCAAGTTGCTGTGCTGTATGCTTAGTCAATCCTGTCACGTTCTGCGAATGTAAATCTTGAAATACTGCTTCCATACTAAAGACTAAAAAAATATCCAACTGCTTAATATTAGTATATCTAAATTTTGACTGATATCTCAAGTGGGCAAGATGAAGCAAACCCTGCCCAAGTGGGCAAGATGGGCCCTGTGAAATAAATTCTGCTCATCAAAAGCTTTTGGGGCTAGTTGAAATGACGTCTGGGCTAGTAAATGCTAGCTTCAGCTCACCTTGCCCGGATGGCAAGCTGTAAAAATGATTTTCTTTGCATACTGCATACATGTAGCCCCTTTAAACAATTTGAAAAACTGTCAAGGTCTTGAAAAAACGTAGTCATCTTCAGAGTGAAAGTGAGTTGTATCACGTCAGTTGATGGTATCAACTGTCAACCATCAGTTGATGGTAGCATCAACTGACGTGATACAACTCACTTGTAACTCAATTGTAAGTAGTTTAGAACGCCATGTAAAAAGAGTAAGAATATTTACTGACACAATACAATAATTTTATTATTATCCTGAATGGTTTAAATCTAGGATTCATTTTATATAAGTAAGTGGTATATGATCATACAGGTGAGTATAGTTCTTATTGGGGCTGTTGACAGGAAATGATGTTTTGACAATGACCATGAAAATGATGATCACCATCTTGATAAAACGTCAGTCGCTGTTAAAACAGTCCTACTCAGGACATTCACCAGACAAATCATTTTCCACTTTGCTGAAATATTATAGGCTGCGAAACTATCACTAGCCATAAGCTGCACTTGAATTCAAGATTATAAGTATCTGTTAAATTTGTTAGGATCATAAATAAGCAACCTACAGTATGTGTCAAAACTAACTGAAAGAGCTGTCTTTAATCGCATGAACATATGATGGCAAATGGCATTCATCCCTTGTTCTAGTCTACATATAGACAATATCACAGTACTGAGACTGCATTACTGAGAGTAATGAATGATATTCTTCTAAAGATGAATTCCCAGCATGTAACGTTACTGGTTCTATTGGATCTTAGCGCAGCATTTGACACAGTGTCCCATGATGTGTTGCTCGATCGTTTGCATAATGATGTTGGTCTACGTGGGAATGCTCTCAATTGGTTCTACTCCTATCTTTCTCAAAGAAGTCAGCGAGTCTATATACATGGTACTCTGACAAATTATTTCGACTTGGACTGTGGTGTTCCACAAGGCTCTCGCCTTGGACCTTTATTATTGGTAGTTTACGCGTCTGAGCTATTTACTATCATAAAGAAACATCTTCCTAAAGTGCATTGTTTTGCCGATGATACGCAATTGTATCTTAGTTTTAAGTCTGATGATAAGTCCAGTCTGGATGAAGCTATTAGTGCTATGAATAGTTGTATCAGTGACTTAAGAAATTGGATGATTAGAGATAGGTTAATGATTAACGATGATAAAACTGAGTTGATATTATTAGGAACTAGACAACAACTACGTAGGTGATTATATTTATCCTAGTTCCTGTGTTAGAAATCTAGCTAGGTGCATGGTTTGATAATAAGTTGTCAATGTCAACCCAAGTTACTAAAATCTGTAATGCCGCGTTTTATCACCTACGCATTATTAGAAGGATTAAGAATTATTTATCTCGCGATTCGTTACTAACGCTTATTCATGCTTTTATCACTAGTCGTTTAGACTATTGTAATGGACTTCTGTATGGTCTTCCTAACTCGCAAATAGTTAAATTACAACGTGTGCAGAAAGCTGCGGCTAGACTTGTACTGAGCTTAAGTAAGTACTTGTATATTTCTCCCGCTTTTTATCAACTTCACTGGTTACCATTGTAACATCGCGTTCATTTTAAGATCTTAATTTTAACATTTAAAGCTATTCATGGATTGGCGCCGAAGTATATTATAGAACTAATTAACATTAATCCTAGGTCTATATATAATCTTAGATCAAATCAAAGTTTATTGCTAGACCCTCTTAAAGGGAAAATGCTTGTCACGTTAGGTGACAGATCTTTCTCTGCTGCTGCCCCATATTTATGGAATAGTTTGCCGGCTGAATTACGTGATATTCAGTCATAAGCTATTTTTAAATGTAAGCTGAAAACTTCTTTATTTCGTGCAGCTTTTACAATGTAACCTGTTTGAAAATCACTTTATTAGTATTGCTAATTAAGTTTATTATCAGTATTATAAATATTCTATATTATTATTATTAATATACTTTGTTAATATTCTTGTACGTGTCATTAGTTTTACAAATGTGAGTTTTATTGTAGTTTTTTTTAAAGTTGTTAAGCGCAGTTGATCAGTGAATGTAAATAGCGCTCTAGATGTTATTAAATTATTATTATTGTTGTTATTATTGTTATTATTATTATTAAGTCTATATATATATATGCGGGAAATGGAATAAACTTTTAAATGCAACACAGATGGATTTCAGTTTTACGGTGGTATATATTTGGCTGACTTATATAATGAACAAGTCTTCATTGCATCTAAGGTAACCTGGAAAAATACTCGAAGGTTAATTTCATGCAAGAATAAAGAAAAATTCCAATTGGAAACCCTGGCTTCCGCAAAGATGAAACTTTTTGGACGTATTTACGCAGTAACGGAAATGGATGGAAACACGGAAAAACAAGTCAGGTTGCCGGACCGTATCTTCACGTTTCCTCCAGTAGAACGAACGAAATAACAGGTTTCCGGTACGGAATTTTGCGGTTCCGAAACATAAGCACACGTTAACGATTGCCGAAATACGTGATTCGTGAAACGGAAATCTGTCGGAAACATGTAAAAAAGTGTTCCGGTTCCGTTGTAAACGCAGCGACAGAAACATGAAAAACCGTAATGTATCCGATAACGGAAACACGCGTTTGCCGCTGTGTTTCCGCCATGTTTAAGTTTGCGGATACTTGATTTTTCGCCCTGATCTAGCTAACTAGTTAAGGCAATGTTCAAGAGATTGAGAAAGTTGCAATGTGTTTCAAAGCAAAGTATGTAGTCTCGTACGGCAGGTTTTGGTCAAATGGCCGTCACTGGGTTAACATGAGTATAAAAGAAAAGTTATATTGCCACCACTTTGGAATAAGGTGTATCAATTTACCCTGAGATATTTGTAATGGCTTAAAGTTTATTGGTCTAAAGCGCGTTCATTGACAGTTTTAATTATAAGTATATAAACGGAAGGGTTTCTTTTAGGCCCTTGGATATCTCTATATAAGTAGTTCTTACTTTAACCGATAGCAGCACACTAAAAACTCAACTAATTGACTATTTTTTTTAAGTTACTAACAATGGTCAGTTAATACATACATAAATTGAAGTTTGTTTTGATTCTTGAATGTTTCATCAGGAATTCTCGTTAAGTTGTTTTCTTGAAGCAAACTAAAAAAGAAGGAAAACGTAGTTTTTACATGATTAATGACAAGTTAAGTAATGAGTAAATTAAGAACAGATATGCGCACTAGAAAGGCGCCAACAGGATGACTGATGTTCATGATGTAATTCTTACATACATTCTTTTAAGACTTTTCATGTTCTCGAAGGCCATTTCAGGGATTTCCTTGATTCGGTTTACGCCAAGAAATCTGAAACAAAAATATAATAGAACTTACACGTGTGTCATTTCTTCAATATTTTATCAAATTCAACTTGATTTAATGGCTTAAAGAGACTGTGTCACGATAGTGCGCATGTGTGAGCTGTGACAGTAGCTGATTGTTTTTAAACCAATCGGAAGCGAGTAAGATACACGCGAGGAAATTTACATAATTCAAAATTCGTTGTTCGCGAGGCGGGAGACTTCCGGATGTTTTTCTTGTATTTATTCTCTGGTATTCCTCAGATATATGTTGCAGCCAATAAGAATAAGATTAACAACCCTGTCTTGCTTTGAAACAAACATTTACCTACGTGTATTTTTACGTACCCACGCTTACAAACAAGTCTCCGATCCGCGAACAAAAATAATTTGTAAACAAACCACTGCTGATGATCACTCTGTTTGCCCTATATAAACTTAGTATTTATTCAAATTGCGCCTGACCGGTGACCAAAACACCCAGTATCGAATTGCGCAAACCATTTTGCTTAAAATGCCAGCTAAATGCGCACTACAATAAATAAGACATTCGTTCGGCTAGCGCGATGAACACTCTGCATGAACCGCACTGTAACTCAGAAGTTACCGAGTTCAACACATAAAGAGACCAGATAATCAAAGGAACACATATTCAGGCAACAATTTATTTTTATAAGATCAATTCTTAAACATTTAAGCTCATACAGCAAAGATACAAGGAACATTCCGAGTGAACCACATCGGTAAAGAACGTGCAGCCTGTTGTCAGTATTTTCTGGTATGCATCTATGGATCGGAGTCAAAAATCGAATGTCTCGACCAGCCTGATAAAACGTTTCATGTTCGATGGATTCTTTCCTCAAACCTCTCACGACTTCTTGCACAATAAAAGATTGCTGGTTTTCCCCTTCTGATTCCAGGCACTCGAGAGGGTAAATTGTTCCAGACAATCGGAAGTCATGTCGCAGTTCAGCTTCACTCGCCGCTGCGTCCCCTTTGTAGTCCACGGCTGTATGGAGGAAACCCTTTTCAACTTTCTTTACAGATTTAACTTTTAAATCCTGACCGAAAAAGGTAGATCGTTGACTGGAGAACTTAATAGACAGAAATAAAAGCCAGATGACCACTATAACGCCACATTTGATCCGTTTGTAGGAACACTAACAACAAACAATATGCCTTCGTGCACTTCTCCTCAATGACTTCGAATTTTTTCGACAATACTTGCACAAAAATACAAAATATGGCGTTTAAAACTTCCAAAAAGTACAAAATATCCCACGAATACTGATATAATAGCGTCTCAGGGTCGATAGAAGAGGATTGTTTCACCAAAAGCCAATCTTGAAAAAAGGTTCGCCAGACCAGAGATCAAGATGCCGCACATGCGCAGAAGCGTGTCATAGTCCCTTTAAGTACGATTGCACACCAAAACACCAGCCGCATCAAATCCTTCGTCACCTAAAGCACAATTTGAAATTTTTCTTCTTCGAGATGTATGTGCAGAAATGCACTGTGATGAGATTCCTGCAACCTAAGGTACTAGGCACAGTTTGAAATTAGGTTGTGGATCCTTATTCACTGGGGTGTTGTTTAAGACTTGCTTCAGGTATAAAGCTCAAATCTGGCACAAAAAAATATGTTTATCAGCCATCACATTTGTTAGATTTAAAATGAGATGTCTTTCGACAAGCTTAAAATTTTAAATCTATTTGGTTAACGCAAAATCCAGTCAGTAGATTTCCTAATGAATTTGCACACAGCTTACAATTACTAAGCCTCGTTGTTTTAAAGGGCTTAACCAAATTGTAACAAACAGTTTTTGAATTTTTTAGGAAAATAACTTCCACTAGAAACTTGATTGTGTCACAAAACTACTTAGTTCAAAATTTATTTTGAGACTTCCAATGCCTGAAGGGCGACATGAACAAGATTTTTGGCAATTGTCGTCAACTTTTAATGAGTAGATTTTGAGATGTTGTTGTTTGTTTAAATTTCCTGTAAAAATCAACAGAACAAGCGCCATCACATTTCTCGGGCAAAGTGCGCATGCTCAACTCTTGTGCACGCGCTAAGATCACGTGATATGCCAAGAGCTTGTCCTCACACGTTTTTGTCTAAAAGCTTATTGCCTGCAAAAATTCTCGTATGATGAGCAAGTTAATATGAACGGCAAAGGGATAAAACAACTCTAGAGAAACTGAATTCAGCCACCATAAGATAGTCATCATGAAGTGTCCCTCAACCCCAATCCACCTAAAGGCCTACCTAAACGCAAGAAATTCGGTCAAACAAGAAGTTAAGTCCTATGGAAATAAATAATACTTTATTTATTCTGAGGTACGTTGTTTTCATTTCTGGGCATAAGTATAGGAGTCAAAGGACGCTCTTAAAATAGCTTAAGCTTTAAAGCACCGTCCTCACGTATCCATATAGCGTCCGCTCGGATCGCTTTTTATTGTTCTTGCTCGTCCACACGTATTTGTTTGTTTGTTTGTTGTTTTTAATGGATGTTTTTTTAAACTGACTGGACTTGAATGATTCTTGAATTCTCCCTCTCTTTCTGGAAATTTGATGTTTGTTTACAGTGTTAGAAAAGTGCTAAGTCTTTGTTTCCGTCCGCGCGACAACAAAAAACCTGCATTCCAGAAATTTCCACGTATAGAAAGCACGCTTTCAAAATGTTTCGTTTTGGTGATCGTTCTCATCAAAACGTGTAGACGGAAGACCAGTTCAGATTTTGAATTGGAATATCATTCGTAGCTATTTTCATTGCATCACGTACAATTCACTTCCGTGGAGGCGGCAATAACAGTATCAGTAGTTTATTTATCCAATTAGGGAAACATAAACGTGTAAAAAACTAGCGAGAGAATGTTCCTAACTTTCAGCGACCCAATGACACCAGTTGATCTATTTACTGGATCAGATGTCCCGGAAGCTTTACAACCGAAAGACGTTATCCCAGCCGCTGGTGGAGGCCCCTACTCTAGTAAGGTAAAGCTCGGCAGGGTTATCAACGGCCCAACACGAAGAGAGCCGAAATATGTTTTTTCTGCTTGTTATCTCACCAAGTCTGTTGACATCCATGCTATGAGCATGGCGTGTGCTGACTTTGCCGATGAGTGTTTGAATCGCCGCATTGGAATGTCTCGTGAAAATCTAAAGTTCATGAACACTGTAGAAGGCTCGTTTATACAGTGTGAGGAAGGCCATTATCAAGTTCGTTTGCCCTTTCGTAATCAAAGTTCGGCGTTGCCTGCTAATAGATGCCAAGCGGAGTGCAGACCTCTCTCCCTGAAAGTAAATTTCTCAAGGACGCCATATTCCAAGAAGACTATGTTACATCTCTCGAAAACGTAATCCAAGAAGGTTTCGCTGAAAAGGTTTCCTCTGAAGATTTATAGCGGAGCTCCCGCGCGCGAAGCGCGCTCGCAGCGGAGCACCATGGGTAAGAAAATTTGGTAAACTATCCATCCCAGAAAATTTGGTTATGACGTAGCGTACGCCCGTCCGTACACACACTTCATGTAAGCCGATGTCAAATGTCACAATAGATCTTGTAGCTGTCTGTTACAGCCGGAAATGGACGTGACACTGTTTATTCAATTTTCAAATGAGACATTTTAGTGACGCTTAAATGAAATGATTAAGTGTAAAAACCCGGATGTGAGCACATGGTTTTGTCTTTAGTTTTGTTCGCTCGTACAATTTTGGATGGTCTCCTGTATACGATTGTAAAGCTTTTTTGGAAACTAATACAGTCCAGAATTGTTCGTATTTTGGTTTTGGTGGATATTTTTTGGTTTTGGGAACAATTTTCTGGTCCTTCGAGCCGGATAAAGCGAACCAAGCAAATGAAGCGAGCGAATCATGGCTGATGATAACGATAACGGTGAACTGGAATCGGTCAAACGATCAACAATTGCAACTGTGAAAACAAAAAGAGCTGTGGTAAAACGAAGAATTACGAATACCTTAAAGAAATTACAAGGTACGATTGAGCAATATGGCAGGAAATCTATTATTCTTGGTTATGTAAATATTCTGGAAGAGTCGCTCAATGAAGCCCAAGTTTTAAACAATCAACTGTTGGCTATGCTCCCGGAACAGGAACATGAAAATGCCCTTAACTGGTATGAAGAAGAACTGGAAAGAGTTCAGGAAGCGAAATTAGAAGCTGAAGCACATCTGGAAGAAAGGAAAGAGGAGAGTTATAGCGCGTTAAGCTCACTGAAACTGGGTAAATCCTCAGCAGATTCTCACGTAGCCGAAATTCGCGCCAAAATGGCGTCGGCAGAAATAAAGGCAAAACAGCTAGAAATGGAAGAAGAACGACGAAAGAAAGAGTTTGCGAAACAGCTGGAGATAAAACACAAGATCGAACAAGCACGTAACGAGGCTGAAAGAATTGAATTCGAAGCAAAAGAAAGGAGAAAAACCCAAGAAGCAAAGGACGAGGCCGCACGCCTTGCGGCAGAAGCCGAAAACCTTGAGAAGGTACGAAACTTTAATCATTACAATGACCCTGAGTCTTTACCTTATCGTCTCCGGGATTTTGATGATGATTCGCTAGAGTTAATCCCACTGTCTGGATTTACGCAAAGTGTACAAACAAGTCATGTTACGCCATTATCCTCATCGTCCCAACCACAGTCTGGAGCTGTGTACAATGTACATGCAACTCAGGTTACATCATCACCAATGTCTATGAAACCAAGACCAAGCGTTTCATTCATGGTTCCCAAAAGCTCGTCACAGTCCAAAACATCAACACCAGTTTACCAATCCTGGGTTGAATGTTTACCAAAAACAGCACAAACTGATATTGCATCAAGTCCTGAGAGGAAACATGTTACTTATAGCTGTTCAAGTCTTCCTAAACTACAGCTCAAGAAATTTGATGGTGACCCCTTGCAATGGCCTGATTGGTCATCGATGTTTAAATCAATTGTTCATGATGCTGATTTGTCTTTGAATGGAAAGATGCAACACCTTCAGAACTCTGTGGTTGGTAGAGCGAAGTCTGCAATTGAAGGGTATGGTTACAGTGGGGATTCTTACTATGAAGCATTGAAAGAATTGGAAGCTAGATTTGGAAAACCCTCACTTGTTGTAAAAGTTACACTTGACAGATTGAGAAAGACATCACGAATACAGAATGACAGACCGCATGAAGTGAGGAACTTATCAGATGTTGTGTCAACTACTGTCTGGATCTTTAAAAGGTTTGGATACATAAATGACCTAGCAGCCGAAGCTAATGTCTCTATTGCAGTGGATAAACTATCCCCAGATCTCCAAGTGAAGTGGAAGGACCATGTGAGAACAAGCAATTTACATCAACCAAACCTGGAGGACTTTTGTAGCTGGCTAAAGGGCCAGGCGGATATTTATGATGACTGCTTCAAGTTCCCATTCAGAGGCCGCTATGGAGGTGCTGGTGAAAAGCACAATACCTTCTTTGGTAACCTCTCATCACGTAACAAGCAAGCAAAACCTTGTTTAATGGGAGATGGACAGCAGCATAACCTGTCAGCTTGCCCTAAGTTTAAAGCCTTAAGTGTAGAAGAACGCCTCAGTGAAGTTCAAAAACATAAGCTGTGTTTTTGCTGCCTCCGATCTGGTCATTGGCTTACCACTTGTGGGAACTTGAAACCGTGTGGAGTGAATGGGTGTACTCGAAGTCACAATGCATTACTGCACTCATCAAGAAATGTAACACCCGGTGGGAACAATGAAACAGCTGCATCAACTAACCAAGCAGCAACAGAAGCAGTTACCCCATCCACCGAGCATTCTAGTGCATCTCATAAGAGTAGTAGTGACTCTGTTTTATTACAAGTTGTGCCTGTTACCCTGTATGGGCCAAAGGGATACTTCAACACATATGCAATGTTAGACACTGGAAGTACTTGCAGTCTGCTGGCAACAGATGTTGCAAAAAATCTTGGCCTTGAGGGTCCAGTGGAAGGTGTTCTGCTGAATGGAATTCAGAAATCATCAAGGCAGCTGTCTAAGCGTGTTGATGTTCAAGTTAGTCAGTTGAATGACTTTGGTACAAGGTTTGATGTGCACAGAGTTCTAGTGGTTGATCGCCTGAACGTGCCGGAAAGAAGGGTGAATTTCAGAGAATTACAAGAGAAATGGCCACACCTTGCAGACTTAGAGCTGACTGAAGTTTCTGTAGCTCGAGTCGCGTTACTCCTTGGAAGTGATGTCCCAGAACTTATTGTGCCTCTAGAGACTCGATATGGACCGAAAGGTTCTCCTGTTGGTGTTCGCACTAAATTGGGGTGGACTGTTACTGGTCGTCTACCTGGTTATATTGAAGACGGTGAATCTGTTTACAAGGTTCATATGGCAACCCCTGATGAAGTGCTTCATGAAACAGTTAAAACTTGGTGGCGGACCGAGAACTTTGGATGTCGATATGACTGTGATGTGCAGCGTTCTGTCGAAGATGAAAAGGTGTTGAAGTTCCTGAGTGAGCGGACGCAGGAGGTGGAAGGTCGTTACGAGGTTCCGCTGCTTTGGAAGGACGAAAACATCCAACTTCCTGACAATCGTGTTGTGGCTATTCACCGACTTGGTCTTCTAGAGAAGAGACTTCAACGTGATCCTGAGTTGGGCGAAGCCTACAAGAAAACCATTGACACAGACCTAGAAAAGGGGTATATCAAGAGACTCACCAAAGAGGAAACTGCTGACCAAGCAAAGCGTACGTGGTACCTTCCTCACCATCCCGTACTTAACCCTAATAAACCTGGAAAGGTCAGACGTGTATGTGATGCAGCAGCTAAGTATCAAGGGTCTTCATTGAACAGTCACCTTGTAAGTGGACCTGACTTGTTGAACAATCTTGTTGGAATCTTCATGCGATTCAGAGAAGAAAAAGTTGCCCTTTCTGGAGACATAGAGGCAATGTTTAACCAAGTTGCTGTCCCACTAGTGGATCAAGCTGCCCTCCGTTTTCTGTGGCGCCAATCACCGGAGTCTGAAATTGAAGTCTATCAGTATCTGCGACATATCTTTGGGGCTAAGTGTGCACCAACGTGTTCTAATTATGACCTTTTAAGGACGGCAGAGGACAATGGACTGCAGTACCCTATTGCTGCTCGTGCTGTTAAGCGCAATTTTTATATGGATGATTTCTTTAAGTCTGTAAAGACGACAAGTGACGCACTTGAACTGCAACAGCAACTTGTTGTGATGCTAAAGCGTGCTGGGTTTAACTTGACCAAGTGGGTTTCGAACGTGAAAGAGGTGATAGAACGTATACCAGAATCAGAAAGAGCTCCCTCCATCAAGGTGGTAGAGGAGGAAATTGTTATGCCTGTGGAACGTGCTCTCGGTGTCATTTGGGACACAAGATTGGATTGTTTTGTTTATAAAGTGGTGAAAAGAGATATAGCAGACACGCAACGTAAGATTCTGAGTTTGATAGCGTCATTGTTCGACCCAATTGGTTTCCTGGCTCCATTCCTGGTGAGAGCGAAGCTCCTCCTTCAACAAGTGTGGCAATTTGGCATTGGCTGGGTTGAAACCCCTCCATCAGAGTTCTTCTTAGAGTGGTCCAAATGGCAGAAAGAGCTGGATAGTCTATCAGAATTCTTGGTTCCTCGATTTTACCGTCATGTTTCAGACAGTCCCACTGTTATCCAGCTTCATGTGTTTGGTGATGCAAGTGAACAAGCATTCTGTTCTGTAGCCTATTTCATATTCAGTTATGCCAATGGTTCTGTCAAGTGTGCCTTTGTAACAGCTAAGAAGCGTGTAGCTCCCAAGAAACCTTTGAGCATCCCTAGACTAGAGCTGCAAGCTGCAGTTTTAAGTGCAAGGTTATCTACTGTGGTAATCAAGGAACATGATTACAGGATAGACTCTACCTAACTGTGGACTGATAGTAGCACTGTGTTTCAGTGGATTCGTGGTGAATCCAAGCGACACCCCGCCTTCATTGCGAACCGAGTTGGGGAGATTCTGGACGCAACTGAACCAAGCCAATCGAATCATTGCCCTGGTGCTCTTAACCCAGCAGACGATGGTAGCAGAGGACTTCCAGTCACAGCTATCACATCAGAGAGTAGATGGTTGAATGGTCCTGTATTTTTAACCCTTTCTGAAGAAAAGTGGCCTAAGGGAAATTCAAAGCTTGAATCCTCCAGCCAGCAGAAACAAGAGACCTCGGCGCACAGTGCATCGCAAACTCAAACTTCAAAAGAAGAGTTCATTTCGTTAACCAAGTATTCATCCCTAACACGACTTCTTAGAGTAACTGCTTACTCTTTCCGATTTGTTTACAACTGCAGATGTCGAAGGACTGACCGTCAAAGTGGTCCATTGTTAGTGGAGGAGTTGGAGCGTGCTCAAAAGTTCTGGATTGGCACCGCCCAAGTGAAAAGTTTCCCTCAAGAGATTGCAACCCTCAAGAGAAACCAGCAGGTCTCTCCCAAGAGTACACTGGCCTCTCTTTCTCCCTTCCTCGATGGAGACGAAATTGTTCGTGTTGGTGGACGGATCGAAAGGGCAGATATTCCATTCTCAAGTCGACACCCTATTGTGTTATCACCTGATAATGAGCTGAGTCGCCTCATCGTTATGGACTGTCATGAGAAACTGAGGCATGAAGGTGTTGAACATGTTCGGAACGTACTGAGACGACAGTATTGGATCCTACTTTGCCGTACAGCTGTAAGGAAGATTCTACACCGATGTTCATACTTCAGAAGGAGAAGAGCAAAGCCAGAACCACCTTTAATGGCGGGACTACCCGCCGACCGCCTGCAGGTGGCACCCGCATTCTAAAAGGTTGGAGTAGATTTCTTTGGACCTCTGAAAGTGAAGCACCTCAGGAAGCAAGAAAAAAGATATGGCTGCCTTTTTACCTGTCTTGTAACTAGAGGAGTCCATCTCGAAGTCGCCCACTCCTTATCTACTGATTCTTTCATTATGTCTCTCCGACGGTTTATTGCAAGGAGAGGTAAACCGACTGTTATATACTCTGACAATGGTACGGACTTTGTTGGGGCGAATCGCGAAATACAAGAGTGTCTTAATGGGTTGAATCAGGACAAAATTGCAGGCGCCCTGAGTAAAGAACGAATTCAATGGGTATTCAACCCTCCTGCAGCACCCCACATGGGGGGAGTATGGGAACGTTTGGTGAGGTCCTGCAAGAAAGCCCTTAATGTTGTTCTGCAGAATCAAGTTCTGACGGATGAGGTGTTGTTAACTGCAATTACTGAAGTTGAATCCCTAGTCAACAGTCGTCCATTGACTGAAGTGAGTTCAGATGCAGATGATCTTGAAGCGTTAACCCCAAACCACTTCCTCATTGGCAGAGCAACCCCCAACTTGCCACCTGGAATCTTCGCTGACAAGGAGATATCAAGCCAAAAGCGCTGGCGACAAGCGCAAGTCATCACCACCCACATTTGGAAAAGATGGTTGCATGAGTATTTACCTGGTTTAACTGCCCGCAAGAAATGGTTCC
>CALNXI010002304.1:0-41531 GCA_942486025.1 Porites evermanni | reverse complement strand
GATGAGGTGTTGTTAACTGCAATTACTGAAGTTGAATCCCTAGTCAACAGTCGTCCATTGACTGAAGTGAGTTCAGATGCAGATGATCTTGAAGCGTTAACCCCAAACCACTTCCTCATTGGCAGAGCAACCCCCAACTTGCCACCTGGAATCTTCGCTGACAAGGAGATATCAAGCCAAAAGCGCTGGCGACAAGCGCAAGTCATCACCACCCACGTTTGGAAAAGATGGTTGCATGAGTATTTACCTGGTTTAACTGCCCGCAAGAAATGGTTCCAAGCTGCACCTAACCTGAAGGTTGGTGACCTCGTGCTTATAGTTGACTATGGAACTCCAAGAGGGTGCAGGCCTCTTGGCAGGATTGTGACCGTTTTCCCTGGATCTGACAGTGTTGTAAGATCAGCTAAAGTGAAGACAAAGTTTGGTCTATTAAGACGCCCTGTAGCGAAATTAGCCCTTTTGGAAAAGTGTTCGCCCAACTGATGTAGCCGAACACGGGGGAGCATGTTACAGCCGGAAATGGACGTGACACTGTTTATTCAATTTTCAAATGAGACATTTTAGTGACGCTTAAATGAAATGATTAAGTGTAAAAACCCGGATGTGAGCACATGGCTTTGTCTTTAGTTTTGTTCGCTCGTACAATTTTGGATGGTCTCCTGTATACGATTGTAAAGCTTTTTTGGAAACTAATACAGTCCAGAATTGTTCCTACTTTGGTTTTGGTGGATATCTTTTGGTTTCGGGAACACTGTCAGTTGGCTGACAGTCGTTTAAAGTTACATTGGCAGGCCAAATTAAGGTCAATTGACAGCTGTCAAAATGGGACATGTGAGACCACTATCAGAAAACTAATAACGAGGGCTCAGGTTCGGTCAGGTACACGATCTGGCATTTTCCACTACACGCCGGATGGAAATGTCCTACTCACACTCGTAGTCTGTTAATTCGAATATTCGCCATTCTAATGAAGGTTAATTGACTGCTGTCAAACTAGAGTATACGCTGGCCATCATCACCTGAGTGGATCGCGGGCTCATTTTTCTATCTATTGAGGTCACGTAGTGTTTAAAGTTTTGCGCTGATATTTTATTTGATCACGGGCTCAATTCGAAGCCCCATAGCTTTATAGAAAATCTATCCATCCTAGAAAATTCGGCAATCACGTGACCGTCCACCGACCACCCGACCTTCCGTCCGTCCGCACCACAGGCATACCAACGTTTAATCTCACACTTTCTAGCTAGTTTGGGAGCCTGCAACCTGATATTGTACATCCATGTTTTGATTAATTGACAGCTGTCAAAACAGTGTTTCTGCTGACCAGTATCGCCTGACCGTATCGCGGGCTCGGGTATCGACCCACTAAGTTCGAGTAATATTTTGAAGGTATTCCCTGACAACTTGCTACTTTTCAAATGATGGCAGGCTCAAGTTCAATTTTTTTAAAATGCATATGAAATAAAACTTGTTTCATGAGCCGCACTTTTAAAATGTTGATTTCGAACTGATCTCGGACACGAAAATTCAACCGGCTTTTACATTTACATGCAGGGAAGGCAATCGCTTTTGACTTTTCTCACTGTCACGCGTTGATCACGCTCTACGTCCGTTTTTATTTGTTCTGATTGGTCAAAATTTGACAGGTGAGTTTATGCGGAAAATTTTTGCAGCATCTGGAAACTTGCTTACTGATAGCTGGAGCTGAGAGAGTTTTGTGTCATCTTGTGATGTTTTAAACTGTCTTTTTCTACTTGGTATACAAAATGAAATACAGCTACTATCAAGATTGTTCTGTAATTCGTGGCTGGTTTGTTTATTGCGCTTTTTGTTGAAAAATGCACCGCTTGTCAAAGTCATTGGAAATCCGATTTCGGATGGCATCGTTTTCAAAAATGAGCTTACTCACTTGCCCTTGCATGACGCGTAAGAAGGTTGAAAAGTCTCAAGCGATTCTGGAACACTTGATGACCTTCAGAAGTAGCATCTCGACTGGTAAGCTTGAGCCATTATTGTTTTTGATGTTTTTTTTTTCGGTTTCCTGGAGTCGAGCGTATGGTTTATGCGGCTTAAGTTAAAACACGAGCAATGATCTAACCTACAATAGTATCAGGTTTAAAAAGCCTTTAGACATTTTTTGACCCGCAAATTCAAAGAAAAGGTTCCGAAGATTATTTAGTTATGATTTTGGCTGTAGACAGAAAGCTCTGAGCGATTTTCTTGCCTCGAGTTCATCTTGAAAAAAGAGCGAACACCGGGAAGCCGGCTTAAAACATAAATAAGCTTATGCTTGCCTGACTCATGATTTTCTGAGACACTTTGCTCTCAATACTTCTCTTCGTGAATGAAAATTATTGTCTCTGTACATGTTGCAACGAATTAAACTTATTTTATTGATTGTTAGTAGTCCCTCTCGCAATTTTCATCGCTGCACCGGTTGTTTCCAGTCGAACATAAACATCGCATGTAGGAATACTCAAAACGCCGCGCGTAAATATCACTCGCTTTTAAAGATTACACATCACAAAACCATAAACAGTTTTATAAATAAAGGGAAATAAAACCTAAACATAACAAATTCTCTATCATGTTGAAGCGTAAATGGTAACTCTATTAATCGCACTGCAAATTTGGTGCCTGTCAAAAGTCAGAACCCGTCCGGCTGGCCGAAAAGTGATTTTGGGAATTTTTTTTATCGTTTTCATTAAAAGCCCATAATTATTACCCCGCATATCACATAGGACCAGATTTTTCTAACAGAAAACGTTTTATAATTCAATGCTATAATTTTTTGGGCAAAGGAAGGGCGTGCTTTGATCGTCGTGGATATTGAATGAGTGCAAATTCTCTTGCAAAATTGTGAAAAACTGCAGAATTATAGGTCTGTGTACAGTTTACCTGAGACGTGATCAGAAAAAGTATGTTTAAAAGGCTGGTTTACACGCCACCAGATTCGTCGCCAAGATTTACTAGTAAACTAAACTTGTCGAACACAAGAAATCCGGCCTAATTTTTATTTTTGCCTCTCTTTTAGACAGAGGAATGCAACGTGTAAATTGCCTGCCACCAAGGACTATCGTGGCGCATGTGTTTCTTAAAATTATATTTCGGGGTTGTCCAATTATCCATAGTCTCTCTAACGGAGCAATGTTGGAGAGACTGGTGAATGCCACATTATGATGCTACAGCTATTGCAAATACATTACACGAATAGGTCTATTTGTTTTCCAGGTCTAACCTACTGTGATCGAACATGATTGCTATTTTTGGGTGTACAAATAAGACTATTTAATAACTCGATGTAAAATTTGTTTCACTCTTGGACTGTCAAATTATTTTTCTCTAAAATCACTCAGCCTTTGCCTCAAAAGTCAAATGAAAGTGCCCTGATCTTTTGATTACAAGTTTTAATATTGTTTGATTTAAATTATGAATTTATTAACGGGAGCTTCGCTTTTAGCCCTGGCTAAATCTATATATTATAGAGCCAACGACAAGATCTAGTATAGTCCACATCATTGGGTGTATCACAGCAAGAAAATTGAGAAGGTGAAGGTCGTTGTTTATTGTTCCGCCCAGTTCCAAGGGATGTTTTTGAATAGCGAATTACTCCAAAGCACCAATTTGACCAATGTACAGTTTGGTTGGAATGGTGTTTTATTTCTGACAAGACCCAGCGGCTGTTATGGTAGATGTGCAATCTATATTTTACCAGGTACGTGTTCCTGTGGAGGATCGGGACTTTATGCGGTTTTTCTGGTGCCGCCCGGTTGTGATCTCGATAAGGGTTCGGAAAGGTGTGCCGAATAACTGTACCTCTTTTTGGTGCAGTTTCGTCTCCATGTTGAGTCAATCTTGCCATGCATGCACGAGTTTTCGGCTGCAGTCGTTTCTACTGCTCTGAAGAATCTCTTTGTAGACGACAGCTTGAAATATCAGCCTTTCAGTAATGAATGAATGAAGTACGATTACAATCTTTGTAACTTAATGAGTACAGCAGACGTTAAATGGGTCAGCAACGATCGCCTGATTTTTAGACTGCACACCCGAAAGGAACTAGAAGAAAGGCTCTAGGTGTATCATGATTCATGGAGACTGACAAGTTTGGTTTTAAGGTGTTTGTTAAAGATGGGCCATGTACTAGGCATGGCACACTTTCGATAGTGATTCCTTATATGATCCTCTGGGAATGGCAGCTCCTTTCATTCTTCCATAAGAACTTATCCTACAGGGCTTGTGCAGAAAAGGCTTATGATTGGAGGATAAAATTCCAGATTTCCACCTGACCCGCTGGAGAGCGTGGCTCTATGATTTACTGAACATATCCCAAGTTGCCACTGAAAGATGTGTTAAGCCTGTCGAGTCTTCAGATAACGCTTCATGCCACCTTTTGGACGGACAGTATGACAGTGATACGCCACATTGTGAATGAGTCGAAGCGTTTTCACACCTATGTTGACAACCGTATTGCCGTAAGAGAAGAATCTAACCCATCTCATCTCTCCCTCTCTCAGTACATAATGACAGCAAGTCCAATCCCGCTGATGAAGTTTCACCACGAGTTACTGCAAACACGTTCATCCGCAATGGCCTTTGGGTAGAGGGGCCGAATTTCCTATCATCACTCTAGCCTGAGTGGGAGGACTGTGCCCAAGAATA
Organism: Porites evermanni; assembly: GCA_942486025.1. Taxonomy (NCBI): domain Eukaryota; kingdom Metazoa; phylum Cnidaria; class Anthozoa; order Scleractinia; family Poritidae; genus Porites; species Porites evermanni. The sequence goes on along the minus strand of CALNXI010002304.1, from coordinate 36,872 downwards.
CGCAATTCGCCAAAATGTATCTCTACCACCAGGGCTGTTAACAAAAAACCAACACTTATTCCAGGAGAAGATGGCGAACAAGTTTAGTATTTATTGTCGCTAATGAATCAACGCCGAGGAGTATATGGGCGATTGGTCGAATCACAGACGTTTTTTCCAGATAAGAATGGTTTTGTACGCCACGTTAAGGTCAAAATTGAGACCTCTACTGTAGAGCAACCTATCATTACGTTGTGATTGTTTGAATCAGTTGGACATTGAAAGAGATTCGTTTACTTCTCAGAACTGTTTAAGAGACTTCTCGCGACTTTCATTGAGCTTTTGTGATGTTCTATCAAACTGGACATTCAAGCCTGTTCGAGGCACTTAGGCCTTTGTGACGTTTACTGCTTAAGGAATTTATTGATGGAATTTATTGATGTTTAACGTAGTTAGTTTTCATGTTAGTTTTTTTTATAGGTTAGATAGGAGAGACTTGTCTTTAGGGGCCGGAATGTACGCGTCATGAATACTACACGTTTCTTTTATAGCTTTTGTGTGTTCGCCGCGATTTTAGTTTTTTTTCAGGTTCGCGCTTTTAGTGCTGTCTAGTTCATTAGTCGTTCATTCTTCGTGTATCTTTGTTCTTCGTGTTAGGTTTTTTCTTTCCATGTAATGCATAGAGCTTCGCTTGTAATTTTTGCGTTAGTTCTTCGTTGTGATTCTCAATCTTTTCGTCCAGTGTAGAGTTTCATTCTTTTTGGTCTCTTTGCTCGTCCTAGTTATTCATCTAATCTTGCAATTGTCTTGCAAGTATTTTGCTTGTTTTATTTGCTTTTTCTTCAGTTTGCCGTATTACTATCGCTCGGTTTTGCATTTATTTTATCTTCACTTTGTATTTTTTTAATTTTTGTTTTTCAGTACCGCTTTGGTTTGTTTCAAATCGCATGCCATCGCTTCGTTTCAGTTGTAGAAAGGCTAGATTCAACAAATCGTTCGGACGATCAAAGCGTGCAAACGCCGCGACTTCACCTCCCTTCTTTAACTTTTTGCCTATACGTGATTCCTTGCTCCAAACGCAATTATTACGATTTTTGCTACTGTTTGGGCTGTTGTATGTGTTAGAAAGGATCCTGAGATATTTTCAAGGGACTTAAGGGTGGTTACCCAGTCTGTTCACGATTTTTAAAAACTGTAATTTGTTTGGAACATAGACAGAAATAAATATAGTTCCGATATAGAACACAACTGAAGCTTGACGTCTCGTTTCGTTTTCCACTTCTGCTGTTGTTTTGTTGCCTCTCTACAATTTTACTCATTGAATTTAAAATATACGAAACTAATACACCCGAATTGTTGAGAATTTTTGACAAGTTTTCTAAGCCAAAAATTCATTCTCCTTTAGTCTCGCAGTACGCACTTTCGCGTTGAATTTTGGCACCAAACTCAGACACCTCTGTGGGATTTGATTGAAGGGATCATTTTTTTTTTCGCACGTAAAAAACCTCATTCGCGATTCTGATTAGCCAGAACTCATGTGCGTATGAAAACTTACGACGGAGCTTTTTCTTAAGTATACCTTAGTATGTATGTAATAAAGGTCTGAAAGCATATTATCGCCCGTCAACAACTGACTTGATCTGACTTGATCAGGAGTCTGAGCCGAATAAAGACTTCACGGAAATCTTGATACTCTACTTTGAACCGCAATGTATAGCGGGAAGACAGTGATAACTTCTGTGGCTATAAATAGAGATGATAACTAATTGTAGTCCCTGATTTTGTAGAGTCCGTCCATCCAACTGTAGTGATATATAGCATATTAATGCATATGAAAGCCTTTTTGTAGTTTACTGTGAGTTAAACCCTCGGACGTACACGCAAAGCCATACCCCCACCGTGGTACAAAGGGGAAAATGGAACCCCACCCTAGAGATTTTTATATGTTGCAGTATTTCAAAACGATTTTCCCTTGGTGGAAAGCCTTTGATCTTTTCTACAAGATGAGGTATAATTTTATGGGAAGTGGCGCTGCTGGAGACCCGTAACGTCCTCAAACATGGTCACCATCTTGGTCGCCATGTTGGATTTAACCAAGAATTAGCAATCAGGTAAAATCCGCGAGAATTGATTTTTTTGTGTCTGATTTGCAAAATAACACATAAAAAAGTACTTTGCATAATTTTATCCACAAGCTTTAATTTTGTTGAAAGAAGTTGAAAAAACATGGCTTTGCCACAACGCCCCCTTCCGCACGCATATCACTACATGTACTATGAGTGCGTTTGGTATTTATATTTGTCATGACCATCGAAAACTGCAACGTCTCGCACATCAAAAATAATAATCGGAATTTGGTCTCCGCACGCTTTAAATGGACAGACTCAATGACATCACAGCACACAAAACATTAAGAGCTTTCAAACTAGTTGTATTAATAAAGAAGCCTCTCATCAAGCGAAAACTGCAACTTTCGATTGCTATTCATTACAGCCGGAACGTCAACGTTCTCGTTGCATAAGCTCGCTATAGTTACCGTATACATTGTACTATGTCTAAATTTTTCGTAGTACTCGCCTAGTGTTTTGGTCCTGAACCGTAAACAGCTAAAAAATATACTTACAAAATTTCCATCTTAGAGAGATTTGATAATAAGCCAGATGGAAGCCTTTCAATTTTGTTTTTCGACAAAGACCTGCAAAAATAAGTCATCCTTAACATACTGTAGACAAGAATGATTCAACTCGAATATATTGTGTCGATAATGATAAAAATGAAAAAGGCTGAAAAGCCGGAATGCTATTAATTGAGGCAGCCACTCTTTCTCACACGGCCAGTTACCGCAGAGTCCAAAAAACTCTCGGTGAATCATTAAACTCTAACGTCGCCATTAAAAGGCCACCTTTCTGTTGTCTGCTGTTTTTTTCGTTTTATTCCTCTGAAAACAACCAGTTTTTGCTTTTCTTACAGTCCGCGAACTACAGCCCTAAAACTTCTTCTACGAAAAATCGCATGGCTACCAATGCTTTTATAAGCGGCCTATCCCTTCTTTGCGGGAAATCGGATGATCAAATAGCCTTTAAAAAGACATTTATTGTTGAATAATTAGCATATCAATTCAAACCGTTGTTTTTATTCTAATTGAAGGTCTTAACTTAAATTGAAGAAAAAAGAAGGAATAATGCTCTGATATTAAATGTTACACTAAAAGTGCTTGCATTCGGGCTTGCCTAAGTTGTAACTGCAACATACAAGTTTTCCATCGAAGAGACTTTAGGCTTCCTATTCTTAAGATTGCTAACGTACATCCAGGAGAGGACACCCATTTGCCTCAATTGTCAAGTGGCCAAAATGCTAGAAGGGCACACTCTCGACAGTATTCTCCCCCAATTATCGACCACCTTGATAAATACCAGTTTACTGTTTTGGCGAGTCTTTATTTTCATTGGAAACCTTAAGTTAGTGGCTCTTGACGACGGTCAATTGATGTTTTGTCACATTGTTTTGCACATTTCCGCAAGGGTTTTTATTCAATAGATCACGAAATACTCGTACAGAAACGTGACGGGTTAAATTTTCATTTGCGTTTATTGTATTTAGTTGTCTCTTTCCTACAGGAAGAAGAAGAGTTCCCATCAATGGCCTAGAATGTAAACTTAAACGGGGGGCTTACTACAATCATTAAAATGACTTTCCAGAACAAAAAAGGACTTTGCCGACTCTAGACTTTACCGGCATAACTTTACTTTATCGTGGTGATTAGAAAACTTTTTATACTACCGTATATAATTAATAAATTGATCAGGAAATTCATATTTGCCAACTGTTCCAAACAGCACAGTGCGCGCTTGAAGATCTGGATTGTGGGTTTGGTCCCACATGTAACTGTCGGAAAAACTGATTAAGGCGTGTTGCAGTTAAATTAAGAGCATATTACAAAGCCTTGTCTACTTGATCCCGATGCCATGCAAGTCAACTCAGCAAGTGCATTCGTCTCTTCAAGATTCTCAATGTTCCTCTACAAACGAGCCTTTTTGTTTCCAACTTACTGGGAAGCAAAGATGGCTCTTGTTCTTAATAAGACACAAACACCGGTGATGAAAACTGTGAACTTTAATTTTGCACTGTTATATAAACTTGACGTTTCGTATGCTAGTCAACATGCATTTTTAAAAGTTATTTAGAGTGACCGTAACAGATGACAAGACCATTTATACAAAATTGACAAGGGGTCTGGAAATGACATCACAAATACGAAATTCGTAACAGTAAAATAATATAAGGCAACAGCATCAGGTTTTTTCACTGCTGATTATGACGCCTAAAGCTGGCTTAAGATCTCGTATGTACAATGTTTCTTTATAATGAGATACGGTTACGTTACTTAGTTGTTTACGTAGTCCCATCAGAGAGGATTGTAGATAGCCAAGCAACGTCTTGAAATTTACATTGGTGAGACCGCCACATCTTTTTTGTGCCGGGACTACATAAGAACTAAATACATTGCTGATGATGTTCTTGGAATTCGGACAAAATATTCGAATTATTAGTTTGCTTTTGCTCTTAGTTTTTTTATTTTTTCACACGTGTAGTGATTTAGCCTTGATCGTTAGCGAGAAAAAATATACAAAAATTGGAACTTACAAATGCTTTAACTCAGGGACATTTGAAAATATTCTGGGCGGAAGCTGTGTAATGTTGTTCTTTTGTAGGTACCTGTAAAAAGAAATTTCATAATAAAGATAAAGCGAGTGTGATTAGAAACGGCGACCAATTTCAAAAAAAACATTCGGCGCTCATAACGCGGTAAAAGCAGTTGAATATGCAGTTAGAAATGTTTCAACAGCCAGTTCCTGTAAATATCGCAAAGTCAGTTACGAAAAGTTCAATTTCTCAACATTGTATCCAAATAATCCAGTTAATTAGACGTAGAGTTACTAAAAAAAACACCCTGAAGCGCTTTATTTTTCCAGTGGCTTATCCAGAGGGAGACGCAGAGGCGTCCGGACTTCGTCGTCAAACATATCTTCCAGACCGGACGATTATGTAAACTTCCCGTACAACTTCCCTCACACAGCTTAAAAACTAAGGTAACTGTAGCTACAGTTGGACGTTTGCAGAAGTCGCATACAAGTGTAATAACTGGTACCAAGCGTAATAGGTTCCAAGATATAACATTTGAACCCACGTGTTCCATTTCTCCTGTTCAGTAAGCTTGGTGAGTCATCTAAAATTAATGGTTTCATTGGCTCATTGATGTACACTGTTAAGGGCATGTCTCATGGTTCAAATGTTGGATTACTTCAGATGGAACCAAAGTTTATAACAGATGCTATTTTAATTAAATTCGGGTATAAATAGTGCTTCCATTACCCTTGGGACGACCGCGCGACTTCTCGAAGTTGTCACGAAAATAAAAAGAACAACATACTTCGGCGCAGACCCACCTGCGCAGTAAACCTAGAGAGAAAATATCTATAAGAATTATCTTGGATGTTATAGTCTCACGATCGTGTTTTGAGCCAATGTTATGAATGAACAAACAGAAAACAATAGCCAGAAATTATTTCTTGAAAAATTTTATTGAAAAAAATCCATTCGCGGAACACTAACTAGATCGTGGATCCATTTACGCAAGTATTAAAAAAATTTGGCTGAGCACACGGCAAATTTCAACACAAAATCACGCCATCTCCAATCGGGGCACATTTTGCAATTTTTCTTAGACACCGATAAACACCGATACCAATATGAATTAAACGTCTATAAAACATTTATAAATACATAAATTTCCTTTTAAAAAAGTAATTTCCTCGACCATAGAGTAAAAAAATGTACCTCAAAATTTTCCAAAACGTCGCTGCCTTCGTTGCATTTCAAAACAGGCCAAGCGCTTTCCGCCGTCAAGAAAACAAGGTTGAATTCCTCGAAGAACAATTTCATGATGAAATGCTTTCCCTTGCCCGCAAAAAGCTGAGCTTTCTTTTGAGCTTTTTCAATAACCTGTACATTCATTTTTTCTCTCCAGACTGTGGTAAAATGAATAGAAATCTCACGTCGTCGAGTTTATCCAAAATTCGCCTTTTAGTCGGTAACACTAACGCCTCTCCACCAAAGAATTGGCAAAGGGTACTGTAAAGTCGAACTTGGTATTCAAATCCTAACAGTGCAAATAAATCACGTCTGTATCTTCCCCCAAGACGGGAGCTTGATGGAGTTGTTAATAGAGAGGAGAATCGTTACGTCACGTTGCCATGGTAGCAAAAATTTTGGATGACAACAAACCGAAAAAGTCACTTGAAAGTCTATTCGCACTATTTTCAACTTCAACGATCTTATTCAATTTCATTTAATTTCTCAAATCTTGCCAAGTTTTTTTTGCGACCGTATCTATCGTTATCTAAGTTAAAAAAAAAGAAAGCGACAATTTTTGTATGTGTTCACCTACTCCATAAAGAGGGCTCCTCAAAGTAGAAAGTTTCATATCGTAGTCGTGCAACGACGGCAAAGAAATGTACAAAATAGCGTGATGCACGTGCAAAGTTGTTGTTTGGCAACATAAACATACTATTTTTTGCCGATCTCCTTGCCGCCGCCGTCGTCGTTGGTTTTGTTGTCATCCAGAATTAGTGCTACCATGGAAACGTGACGTCACACTTCTCCTCTCAATTCAAGGCATCTATCTTAAAAGTGATGACGTCACAAACTAATTCGATAATATATTACGGCACAATGCATCACGGGAACACTGTATAATCCTCCTTTATCACAAGAGGAGGTTCGACAGAAATCCCACAATGCAGCATAATACTGAAATGTTGGCTCATATTTCAAACTGGCGGGAAGTTACAGGGGAGATGGTTTGGAATTCTCCTCTTTTGGATGATTTCCGCCATTTAATAAGGTAAGGTAGGGTAAGCTCTAACATGTACACAAAATCGTTACTGAGACACTAAGATTGCACGAATGCGTGTTTTTTCTTTTGTTATAAAAAAAATTATTCCCGGTCACCATACCCTCAGTAAAAAAGCATCTTTCTGAACAATACGGACCTTAATCAAGGACTATGGAAGGATCTGATACTGTGACCGGAAGTAATTTTTTTCCCACCGCCCTTCAATTACTCAAGCCAGGGAGTTGAAGATACCACGACGGTTTGAGGGGTGACAACGTCGCTTAAAAATGTATTCCCGACTTTTCATTGTTTATCCTGATTATTCCAACTCGCAGTCTTTTCCGCATCACAATTAATTGGTTTACTTGCTCTCGCCATTACGCTCAAATAATAAAGCTATAAAAGAAAAAAATGAGATGTTCTACTACTTCCTATGGAATGGAAAAGGGGACAAAATAAAAGACAAAAGTTATGATCAATGAACCTGAGTATGGAGGCCAAAAAGTGATTGAACTGTGCTCTTTCAACAAATCTCTTAAAACAACATGAGTGAAAAAGTGTTTGGACACGACTAACAATGGAGAATGAAAACCTCTCTACGATTTAGAACTGGAAAACTATGGCCTTTGCAATCTCAATGTTCTTGACAATGAATGGGGTTCGGGTTACGGGCCCTTTTCTTAAAGGTATATTGCAATAGTGGACGAAACAAACCTTGTGGAACAAGAACAGGTATCATGGTTCAACTGTCTATTAAGGATAGATAATAAACCGATTTTTTTTAAAGAGTGGTTTGAAATAGGTATATCCAAAATTAAACACCTTCAACCAGGGATCAACAATTTTCTGACTTTCAAAGATTTTGATTCCAAACATGACTTAAGAGTACACCCTCTCAGCTCTTACATACCTCTTATTAGCCGAGTTTTCGGTCCGTACTGTAAATTACGGACCGAGTTTTTTTCCATCGATTTACGCCCCATAAATGGATGGACAAAAAACGAACGAAAACAATAGCACATAACAAAGGCTTTCCGAGAAAGTAAGAACAAATTCGCCATGTTAACAAAGTTTATTCGGTGAAAACTAAGAGCACTGGAAGTTTTAGCTCTTTAATGTGACGCTGGAATATTTTGGAAACTGGACACTGTGTCTGTCTAGAAGTCGTTACCATCTTTCCTCCGTTTGTCCTTGTGAAAAAACACTGCGAAAGTCAAAGAAGCTTTTCAAGGTAAGTTTGTTGTCATTGTCGAAGGATTCGCTTGTTAATTGTTTTTGGGAAAACCTCTCTTTCTGCCAGTTCATTCTCGGCTTCAATTGGGATCTACGTTAAAATTTTCAAACACTGACTAGAATTCTCTTTCTCGGTAAGGTTACGATTCAGTCTCTACAACCGCTTCGCTCTCTTTAAAACAAAGCTAGGTTAAAATTTGGAAAGGCAAAGTCAACATCCCACTCCTCAGGGTTTACATAAATATTTCAAAGTTAATTCGGTGGAAACTAAGAGCATTGTAAGTATTCACTCGTTAATGTGACGCTGGAGTCTTTCGAAAACTGGACATTATTGTGTCTGGCTCGGACTCGCTTCTATCTTTCTTTCGTTGGTCTTTGAAAAAACACTGCAAATGGCAAAGAAGCTTGTCAAGATGATCGGGTGCAGGTATGTTTGTTATCATATTTGTTGAAAGAATTACTCATTTTCTCTAGGCAAAACATCTCGAATCTCTGCCAGTCGATTTTCGTCTTCTTAACTGTGCACTTTGATAAAATTTTCAAACATTGACTTGAATCCTCCTCGATAAGATTACGAGTTAGTTTCTTCATCGCCTTCGTTCACAAATAAACACAGTTTAAAATGTTGAAGGCCAAAGTCAACATCCAAGTCCTCAAGGTTGACAGGCGTCTTATACCTTTATTTAAACATTTTTTCCGAGGTAAAGAGATTTAGACCTCGGAAATGAGCATTTCCGAGGTCGCAAGTTACGGACCTCAAATTGACCAATCGCATGGCGAAAACAGACTCAGGCATATAATAAGATGTATTATTAGCTGTTATAAATCCCTTTGCAAAAAAATAACGGACACTGCTGAAAGAGACTATTACTTTGTAACATTGAGTGAAAAAAAAATTAAAGGAGAAAGGCCGGGTTAATTAATTTACCAAAAAAAACTGATCATGATTAGTGCCAAAAGTTTAATTAACCCCGTGTAAAAGCCTACAACAATGGCTTCAAGACTGTAACTATTCCGACGAATCGAAGAAGAACCCTAAAAGTGGGAACCGCCTATCTTATGGAATTACAGTGCACAAAAAGCACCAAGCTGATCGGGATATCAGTTTAAACTTTTACATAGAAGCATACCAACTAATGATATCTTACTTAAAATAGGACGAAAAGTAAAAGACAACTGTACCCTCTGCAAAATTCCTCAAGGACAGTAATACATCCTTTCTGCTCATGTCATGTTACATAATATTTTTGAAAAAGCGTGACTGATTGGCTACAATACGCTCTTCTGATAAACGGCAAATACACCTTATTGAATGTCACCGTATGAGGCTTGAGGCCGGAACCCAATTCTACAGAATACTCGCTTGCATTTAACTACTGTCTCCTGCTATCACGGTTTCATATTTGGCGAGCCAAAATAAATGAGACATTGCCTATTTTTTGCACATTTTCTACGATTGGTTAATACAACATGTATAACAGAGAAAACAGCAGGGAACACCAAAAAGGAATTTATATAGCTCTTCTTGGTTCCCTTTAACCTGACGGACAGATACCGAGAAATATGTTGAAAAATTCGTACATCTGTATATAAATACTAGATATAACTGTTTAACTTATGCAATCAAAGTTCGTTCTTTGCTCCATTACTTACTTAAGTAGTCGAACTGTGCTTACTTTTTACTTTCTGTTCTAATTTTTGTTGTAGTTTATCAATGGAATATAATAATCATAATCAAGAATGAAGTTAATTATTTTAACTGCGTATTCGATGACAAGAAGGATCTAGGGAAACAGCCTCATCCTTATTTATTTTAGTTCCTATTGTTGATGCTTGTCGTTATAGTGCTGACTTTTGTATCAAAGAGGAACGGTCCAGCTAAATCCGGTTGTAAAATGAATTGTCTTATGCAACCACAACTCAATCCCGCAATCTAAACAACAATTTGCGATTGTTTCTCCGGTATTGTCTTTTCTAGGGGTTAGTGGGGGGGGGGAGGGTATTAGGAGAACGTACAAAAGTTGACACTTTAGCGATTGGACTGGTTGCACTTTCTTCCCCATCATTAAATAAAGGTATGAGGTATTTTTTCTGGGGGTTAGGGGGGGGGGGGAGGGTATTAGGAGAACGTACAAAAGTTGACACTTTAGCGATTGGACTGGTTGCACTTTCTTCCCCATCATTAAATAAAGGTATGAGGTATGGCGTATTGTCAAACGGTGTGCGCTTGTCTTTTTCTTGTGAGACGAAAACTATGAGGGCCTTTTTGTTTTATTCTTGGCGTGCGTTGTAAGGTCAGGAGTACATAGACTTTTTTCCCCATTTGAGAAAGATATAACTTCACATGCGTGTTAGCAAAAAAAATTGCAGCTCAGGGCATGAACTGATATTAGTTAATTATGGATCCATTATTGACCCTGCGCTAAAAGACCTTAAAATTCGAGAACACATTAGAACATGTCCTATGTCATTGCAAAAAGGTCAACACTTTCTGGAATAAGCTAAGTATCCTTCTTTAGACAAAAAAAAGAGTTTTCACTAAAATGTTTACCAACTTCGATGTTAAAGATATTTTATTTGGAAAGTTTTGCTCAAATAACAGTATGACGAAATTAAGTACTTTATTACATCCATTTGGAAACCACAGGTGATCCTTGCAATCTGATTGGCTCAGAACGATGTGATCTATTCACTAATCGTACTATTTTGTGCTCTAAATCGCATCTTTTATTCAACCAATGAGAAAGTAGCACTTAAACAAAACAACCAATCAGATTTCAAGGATCATTCACAGTAACCAATCAAATTGGAGGGTGGCAAACTTTGTGCAAGTTTTTTTGTTGCCAAAACTTTCTTTTTACAAAGGCAAAAATGCGTGAATTTAACTATTCACAGTTTTCTAATGATGATGGTGAGCTCCTTGAGGCTGAAGAAGTACTTTTAGGGGAGTTTCCGACATTCAGTGTCCAGTTTGACGGGTATTTTGATAATTTTTTCCTCCTCATCTGCTCCGGATGCGTACGATCCGAAGTCCAGCAACAAAGAGACAAATCCACAGCCAACTCAGAAAGTACAAAATTTAGCTTCTACCAGGTTCCCTGAAATTTCAAGCGAAGAAATTGAAGAGCTCAAGGCTGTTGCTGTCAACAAAAATACCTCCCACTCGACAAAACAGTGGATGAATGTATTCAAAAGTTGGTGCCAGTCTCGTCATCTAGAAAATGTAAACATAGAAACAATGGCGCCGAAAGAGCTTGACAACATCCTAAGCAAGTTCTACGCCGAAGTAAGAAAAAGGGACGGAGATGATTACGAGCCGGAATCCCTTAAAATCATGCAGAGTGCCATTGAAAGGTATTTAAAGGAGAAGAATTATCCACTGAGCATCGTACGATCGAGGGAGTTTCACAACTCACAAAAAATCCTCCACGCGAAGGCAATTTCTCTCCGAAAACAAGGAGAGGGGAGAAGACCAAACAAATCTCAGCCGCTCACTTTGGAGGAAGAGTCTTCCCTCTGGGTAAAAGGTCAGCTTGGTGATTTCAACGGAAAAGTCTTGACCAATGTTAACTTCAAAAACTTGACTGAGCAACTTGGATTTAGAGGTCGTCAGGAGCACTATGACGCCTACGTAGAGGACTTCGTCATAAGACAACAAGAAGACGGCAGCGAAGTTGTAGAATTCCGCGAAAGTCCCACTAAAACACGAAGCGGTGGTCTAACAATATCGCGAAGAACAACACCAAAAGTTATGTATTCCACCGATGGCGGAAAAACTGATCCAGTGCGCCATTTCAAGCTTTGGTTATCCAAACGACCAGACGGAAGGAAAGATAAAGGGCCACTGTACCTAAGCATTGTAAATAGTCCCAAATCAAATGATATCTGGTACACCAAGATTAGAATGAAATCCATGGCCTCCTGTCTAAAGACAAACAAAAAACTGAGCAGCCACAGCATGAGAAAAACGTTGGTGTCCAAATTGAAAAAGTCTGGTCAGCCGCGCAACGTTATTTGTGAAATAACAGGTCACATCCACGTGAATCTTCGTTGGACGACTACGACGAAATAGACGAGAATCAACGCAAAGAACTGTCTCACATAATCAGCGGATTTAAAGTAGTGCCAAATGAAAACGGTCCCAACGACGTTTCCAATCAAAAAAGTACAGCTGCAAAGGCACCAACAATTCAAAACATAGTCCAACAGCCAGTCCTACACCAACGAGCACCACTGTTTCCTATTAATCCCGTCCAACAGCAAGGTCAAATGCACCAGGCCATGGAATTCCTGAATCCTGATTTTCAGGCTGCTGGTTTTGCAGGATTTCCGCCAAGTTGTCCCCCGCAGTTTCAGTACCACATGGCAGCGTTCGATTTGGAAATCACGCGTATGATTTCAGACCAAATTGCACTCCACTCAGTTCGATTACCATTATAAATCATTCATTCCTCTCGACTAGCCTCATATTAACACACGGCAAAGAAATCGTACCAATTCTAGCGTCTAACGGCAAAAACAATCAAACAAGCAATCTCCAATTTCTCAATACACAAAATGGGATGGTCTTTGCCTTTGATGGAACTTAAGCTATTGCCACAACTATTTCGACTCATGTAAATTTTCTTTTGTTTATAAAAGTTACTTCAGGTGCTGTTCGTTAAGTGTTCAGTATAAAAGTATAGCGTAGCAATGATGTTGAGCCGTGTTTTGGAACTGGAACTGAATTTTGTTTTCCTATCTTGCAAAACTAATGTCCTCAAAAATTTTAACAAAAGCAAGGGGTATCTGGGAAACTTAGTATATGTAGTCTGATTAGTCAACCATTATATTAACGTTATACTGGCTGATATTTTCAAAAAGTCGATCTTTATTGCGATTGATAATGGTATAAGTAATAGTCATAAACTGAACCATCAAGGGTTCTGGAGGGAAGATTACAAAACACTTAAGCCATTTTGCTACAACATGCAGGGCCTTGTTGAATTTCTTATTCTTACTATACTTGCTATTTCTTCTATAGATTTCTGACAGCGATGTCCTTTAAATCTTTTTTTTCCAAAGTTGCGAAAACAATTTGCTGGCAAATTTTTGCGAGTGTGTTCAATCCTGGACATAAGTGGAGACGGTTGAAGAAACCATTGCACTGTATACTTAAGGCTAGCATATTGCCTTATTTCATTCTTTTTATCATTTTGTAATAATTATTATTAAAGTTTAGTAATCGTATTTGGATCTGAACATTGTTTTAAGCACAAATGTCTAGCGGCAAATTTTGACGTCATGATAACAACACGCCCATGTACGCATCGATCCGCATGCATATGGCGGTTATATGACAAATAGAAAACCAAGACACTGATGACAAGCTGGAACGCAAGATGAATGAAAAGATATAGATTAAAGCGGACTAAACAAACAATTTACAGATGTTATAAGCTGTTTGAGTGAATAGAAAAAAATCTCCTTCAGGAAAAGAGAAATGGTGTAGGCTTCCCACATGCGTCCTTCTTTGCTCGAGATATTTGGCGAGTGCACACTTAGCCGGTTCCCCCCCAACTACCCTGCGCTTAGAGATCAGTAAATAATCGACTTTTCTGTTTTCATACGCATGCTCGACGATCTTCAACGGGAGGAAATGAGAGGTATTTGAATTGGTTAGAAATGGCTTTGGACTGTTGAGATTTCTGATTTTGATAATAAACTCGAGAGCAGTATTCAGAGTTCGCAAAAGTCACAAATTTATCCCATTTTCTTGGTAATTTTTATTTTAAATTAAATTTGTGGTTACTAATATTTTCACCGGTTTTTTTGTAGCCAGTAGCACAAATGGCACAAGCGACATGTACGTTTGCATAGGCTCCACGGTTTTTTTTTTTTCGTTCCCTTTCATAAATTCGAGGTTGAAAAACCCTGTTGGTTACTTTAATAGCAGTTTGTGCCCTAATACGGCTGGTTACAGTCACAGCCTTCAAGAAATTCGGATAGGTCCGCTACAAGATTTTTTTTTTCGATCGCGAGAACTAAAAGGAATTTCAAAGTATTTCAGCATGTCCTTGAGCATAGCAACGCTAAATTTTTCAAGTTTCTTATCGAGTGTAAATTCACATAAACAGTATGAATCACAGCAGATAGCTAAGGATGCTCAAGACCAAGGTAGGTGGCCACCTCTTCCGGGACGGCTCGTCTCTCCTGCTCTTCCTGTTCTGCCTGTACGTCTTCATTGACTGCTTCCTGATGTGCCTTACTTCTTCGCGAGGCCGCTAGCCTCGAAAAAAAACCCTGTACTTGACCCTTTGTGAGCCAATGTTTTCTTTCAAACATCCGAGAACTATCTGGGTTTCTTGCAGTTCGCATATCTGCTGCCACGTTTGGGAGTTCATTCTCCAAGGTCAAATTTCGTTGTTAGGTACTGTTTAACCTCGGTAGGAAAACGTACAGCTTCGTTTGTGTAGAGCCCATCCAGTCTGCAAGTCATTGCACTGGGGAGAGCGGCCAATTTCATTCTTTTCTTGACGCTCCTCTCCAACTGTTTCAGGCATGCTTCTGATATCGTCCTTATCAACAGTACGAAATTTCTCGCCCAGTCTCTTCTGAGCTTGTCATACACCGTATCAGAGGTGATTTTCGAGTTGACTGAATTTCTTGAAAACCATGTTGCACCCGGGCTCAGAACAAGAGAAAAGACCGTTGCGTTGTTCATTTTCACTGTTACTTTGCCTCTCTCTTATATACTCGAGCTTCTTTGAGTGGAAAGAAGTTCTCATGCACAATGAGGTCAGTAGGACCTTGAGGTTCAGTTATGACTTCTCGGTAAGGAATAAACCTAACCAGTCCAACACCATGAGCTCTCCATGCTCTAATTCCTTCTACTTCAAACTTGGAATTGTGATACTTGCTGAAACCGTCTATCTTATGTACTTCGAGTGTCTTTTGAGTCTCATTTATTGAGCACACGGAGGCCGTTGTGCCTTGAACAGGGCGTTCTGAGAGCGCTACACGCACGTCTTTGGCACAAACGATATCGCGTCCCTCATTGCAATATCGTCCGATGGATGACTTCATTGGACAAAGGATTCTATCACAGATATCTTTTCCATACTGAGGCTCGGAAAGGTCATACCGAGCTACTTCAATGCCTACTCGTGTTCCGGCATCTCTAACGACGGCTAAGAGAAAGTTATTGTGGTAACAGCCTGCTTCGTTACCCCTTAGGTTCACTTGGGTAATCTGGGGATGTTCCTCTTTTACAACCTCAAGTGTGTTTTCGATGATCGAGCACACTGCGTACCAGTCTTGCTGGCAAGAGTCGAAGATATGAGCATACCATTTCAGCTCCATATTTCCTGAGTAAACATTCCTAGTTATAAGGGTGGAAATATGCCAGCTCAGTCCCCGTTTGACGCACCATTCAGACTGTTTCTCACGAAATTTTATTTGGAGGAACTTCATGGCCCAGTCCATGGTCAGAATGGCTAACTGTGGGTCTTCTGATTTCAGTGCATCTTGTTTCGCCTCCTCCTAATTTACTGGATGCACAATGTGCGCTTTCTACAGCAAGATGTCTGACTGTGCACGGTCAAAGTCGTAAAGGATATCGTCTCGTTGTTCGGAACTGTAAAGCTTCCATGATGACACTTCAATCGCTAGTCACACTTCCTTTAGAACAATCTTCAGCCCTTGGCATTGCTCGCAAGTCAATTGATGCTGATGTGGACAAGGATGCTGGAGCTCGTGATCAACAGGATCACTAAGCGCAAACTTTCTACAGTGGTGAGCGCAGGTCAAGTAGAGTAATACTGTTGACAGTGCACACGGTAGTCACTTCTGAGATAGCGTTTAGCACCGCGTAGGTTTCGGCAAATACGTAGACACCACTGTTCTTCCATTCCTCCTTTCTCAAGAGTTTTAACCAGCGTCTCGATAGTCTGAAAGCCCTCAGCACCATTTGCAGCTGTATTGTCTAAGCCCTGGAGCGATTTACGCTGAGACGCTTCTCGAACTTCTAATATTTTAAACAGAGTAGACCTACTAAGTGGCTTGTGACACTGCTCTTTGCAATACTCCAAGTGTTGCTCAATCATTGTAGACCTGGTCAGGATCCTTACAACGTTAGGCATCTCCATTCTGTCACCATTATTTGGGGGGAGTACCTTGTTACCATATGAAACATGCTGATAAAAATATGGACTATTAATGAATTCTACAAAGTGGTCGACCTTCCCCATATCAAGGCGTGCACGATGCTTCGTCTTGATTTCAGGGATGGTCCCCGGGCCGTGCATTTTTGCACGAGAACGTGCTTGCTTTATTTCCCATGTAGAGAGACTTTCATAAGGTTGGTGAATTTTCTTCAGCTTGGTCATAGGGTATCTATTAGCGTAAAGGCTCAGAATCTGTTTCTTTAAATTCTTGGTCTTCGCGTTCTTATAAGCAGTCATGAGTACCACAAGATCATCGGGGGCTGATATATCAAATATTTCTCTTTGTACAGACATCATTGACTCGAGGAGCTTCTCCCCGTTACCTGGAGCAGCAGCCTTTCTTACAACTTTAACTGTTCCCCATCGCTTAAGTTTTGGAATGAAGTTTTAAGCTGATATTTAAGGGGCTCGACCGCGTTCTACTTTTTCTTGTGTAATAAGACTCGCAATTGTATCCATCGCCTTATACGTACCTACTGCTCGGTTACTACGAGATGGGAGTTCTGTGCCAAAGGAGCAGTAGGACTGTGGTGCATGGTACTGGCACTCATCAGCAACTCGGTTCGTTGTAGCCACATTGTAGTCTTTCCCGAACTCTTCCAACTTAGCATACAAGTGGGTATGGGAAATCAGACGTAAGGGGCTGAATCTTCGCATTGTAGCCTTTGTAAGTATCATGAAAAAGGAACACAATATTAAATTAAACAAGCAAGCCACACAAACTGTATATCACCAAAAACACTTAAAAGGTTAAAATAATTTTATACTGACAAAAACAAAATAGAAAACAGCACCACATTTTAAATAAAAAATTCACTAGGCAATTAGTCTTTGATGCTCCACTTTGACTTTTTAACTGTAATACACAACCAAAAAATCCTATACTACTAAAATAATATAGAATAATGCGTAAGCATCTTGATACAAGCAATTGACAACAACTCTCAATTCTCGGTTACTAGAACTCAATTTCAAAACGTGCCATTCCTTACCATCCAGTTGGAGTGATATCCAAATATACTAAGAAGTAGCTGTGCACCATTCATATAATGGGAGCAATTTCTAAGGCAAATGGCTGCTGCCATACCAACTGCCTGCTTCCACACACAGTTTTTCCGTCTGCCGTTAACACAACCGACCAAGAGAATTGCGTGAAGAAATGGGGCTTTTGAGGACAATTCTTCGTTGAATTTGTCAAAGGAAACTTCAACAATTTGTTTTTGTCCTGACACAGCTAGCGTCCTTTTTGGAATACATTGCAGTGCATTCTCGATCGATGCCTTTTAGAACAAGAAGCTGAAGTTCTTTCTTTAAAAATTGGCGACCGCCAAGTAGCACTTGCAATCTGCTTATAGGTACCCCTAATAAGCATTTTGGCAAGAGATTCCAGCTGCTCAGGTACTTTTCGATTCATCCTGTTTGATGGCCACTCTATTTGTACTTTCACAGATGTTGACGACGGCCTCTCGGTTGAACTTGCTGGCTTTTTTGGCGTCGATGAATACGTACAGCGGAGATGATGGCATCGGTAAAACATCTTGCTGCAGTGAGGTTACATTAAGACCTACAAGCCTTGGCCGCTTCACGGAAAAATCCGAGCTCGCTTGCAACTCTTTCGGCAAAAAAACAAATCCCGCTTACTCCACGCTTGCAGCATAATCCCTTCGCATGCATTCTTCCAGATCTTTAAGGTTCTGTTTTAAGTTTTGTCTTTTCTTTAGAATTCCAAGACAATGGCGACAAATGTACTTGGACACACTGTACACCGCGAAATCCAAATTCGCGAGAGCGACCTACACGTCGAAGGCACTCTTCTTGTTGGTTGTCACTAAGGCCTATTCTGGGACCTTAAGTCGCCTAAAATCGCCTTAAGTCGCCTAAAGTCGCCTTAGGTTGCCTTTAGTCGCCTTAAGTCACTTTAAATCGTTAAAATCTTAAAGAGGTTCAAATTGTCTCGTAGTTCAAGTGTACTTTTTTAGTTTTCTGTTTCCAGAACGCATGATTTCTGATTAAGTGTGTAATAACCCATGTTCAATAATATTAGCCACAGGGTAGTGGATTTTATGATTGGGCTGGTGAACTGTGTTTTTCACTTGCCTGGCTGGCAAGTAAAGCTTTTTAGGGAATTCAGATTACAGAAGAACTGGAATCAATCCCATTCATAAAAAAATGGGGCTTGTCAAAATGGCTTTCAGGCCAGTGCATGCTAGGTACAGCTTGCCGGAATAGCAAGCTGTAATGCTAAATTTCTTTGCACCCTAAACAAAATATAATTTAGAAAGTAAGTCTCTTTTCTACTGCTTTGTGAGAGTCCAACTTTGAAAGATATTCCAAGTAACATTATTAAAACAGGTAGGTTGTAGGGAGAAAAAAGAAAAACAATTATTGCCACCACAACAATAATCTAAATTTTGTGGTAAGTAGGGCAAACAAGTTAATTCAAGCCTAAAGGTCTATCGAAAATAATGTCCATGTAAATTACCGACCCAGATTTTAAGAGCAACCAATGATGAGTTATTTCCCCAGCACACAAGCTCCGATCGGTATTTACCGTCGAATTATATCCATCTATCATTGACAGAAACACAATCACTCTTATAAACTTGAACACTTAGCTCAGCTTGTACAGTCGTCTCTTTAGGTCCTCCCTTCCAGACAGAAATTCAAGCTTTGCACATCGAAGGTGGGTAAAACTGCGCCCTGTTTACGTTGGCGAGATTGCTCCCTGCCAAACGATTTCATGTAATCGATCATTATTGAAGAAGACCATAGAAAAGCGAAATAATACAGCTCTTTCCTCCACGTTATGTGCTTTGGTCACGTGACTAACTGGTCTGGAGGCGGGGAGAGGGCGGGACAAACAATGGAAATTAGCTTGCGACTGCACTGGAATTCTGGGAGAAGCATAATGGCGGATAGAAATGCGCTCTTCTGGTTGTCAATTGTACGTTGCGTTTTCGATCTCCTTTTAAATGGAAATTTCTGAGATAATAATGAAAACGTTTACACTTGGTACTGCCATCGGCTTAAACACGACGCATAATGCTTCCTTTTGTGCTGAGAACGAGGTTGGTTGAAGCTAAGCTTAGTTGTTTCTGATGGTGCATAAATGCACTCATGAAATTGCCCCGACTGGAAAGTTTCCAAAGAGACCATGAGAAGAGAGTACGGTTCACTAGCAAAGCATGTATTTGGAAGTGTTTTGTTTGACTGAGACATGAAAGGAGCAATATATACAGCGAGAACTACAAACCAAGAGAGGATAAAGGGGACAGAGAAGACATCCCTCATACACACCCTATTCCACAGGTAATTCGTCTCGAGTTATTTTTAAGACCACAGGTCCCAAGGAGGGTTAGACAACAGCCAATCACATAGCGCGAATGTGTTCCGCGTGGATGACCCACGCTCAGAGCCACGCGTCCTTCACGAATTGACGCAGAACAAATTGGCGAAAGACGCGGAGAGCGATATTGCTATTCGTTTTGTCGACGAAAACGACTACAGAGCGATTTCTGCTAAAGCTGTGTCAGCGAAACGGAAATTAAAAAAGAATCGCCCTTCCTCTCTTGTATAGAGCTAACAGTACAGCAGGGAAATCCTTAACACACTGAATATTCTCTGAGGATCATTTATAATTTACAGTTTGAAGAGAGCAATTTCTGGTTTGATATTTATTCTTTTATTAGTCTTTTATTATTCAACAAAAATAACATTTGGCGTCCTACTTGCTTTATGGTACAAACGACCGGTTTCAATAGACCGGCGAAATTTCTCATTTTATTAAAGCACTGAGGTTACGACAACTTCGAGTTAAAGTGATTTCACGGGTCGTCAAAGAGTCTAGCGATTCCCTTTCCCCAGGTGAGCGCCGACTCATTTCGCATCAATATTCAGGAATGCTCTCGATCTCTTTACGCTTTCATTGCCTTTCGCCCGACATGTTTTGCACGGCGTTCAGTCATGCGAAACCTCCACGAAACATCCACGCAGCGCGCGAGGTAACTTCATCCCGATTCTAAAAATAACTCGAGACGAATTACCTATGGAATAGGGTGTGTATGGGGGATGCCCTCTCTGTCCCCTTTATCCTCTCTTGCTACAAACTTTATATTTAGAATTCACTTGGAAAAACACCCTCTTTGCCAAACGTGTGAGGACAAACATTGGCAGAGCAACTACCGAGACATACAATGGGGATGGTCATTTCCATGATGTGCGATATCGATAAGTGATTTTAGATGTTTCAAATTAATTCCTTAAATGGTTGTTGTCAAATTATGAAAAAAGACACATCAATATAAAGTTTTTGCTACAAACCATCTTACAGTATTTTTTTTATTTTTCCATTGTTTCTGGGTGCGGTTAATGTATGCTAATGAAGTTAAAACAAAGGAAACCCCAAAGTTAACTGAAATAAAAAGTTAACTGCAACATATTCACTAACATGTAATTCACCTAAATGCCACCTTTTTCTCCTTAAGTCGCGTAAAGTCGCCTTAAGTCGCACAACATTTTGACTAAATTTTCCTAAAGTCGCCTTAAATCGCTTTAAGTTGCCGAAAATTACGGCGACTTAAGGTCCCAGAGTGGGCCATCACTAAAAATCGCTCGTTGGCTTTTTTGACTAAATTTTCCTAAAGTCGCCTTAAATCGCTTTAAGTTGCCGAAAATTACGGCGACTTAAGGTCCCAGAGTGGGCCTTCACTAAAAATCGCTCGTTGGCTTTCGTAATCTCTTTAAAACACAGTGTGCACTTAAATTCATTAATTGAATTGCAAATAAGCTCGAAAAAATAGCCCAATACACAGCAATAGATTATTATCCTTTGTACTTTGTACTTTGTTTACTTAAACAAGCTCGCCTCCTTCGCGGAAAAGTACAAAACTTTGCATAAATTGCATAAATTAGGAGTGACGTCACATAACACGATTCGTGCCAGCCCTTCGTAGACGCTCCCTCTCTCCGTTTTTCCTTTGTCGGGGGGAGGGTGCTGCTACACGTAGGCTACCTTCATTGCCAGGCCCTTACCATAAGATCTGTGGGCTTTTCGTTGTATCTGCTCCTGGTAAGCTGTGTATTTATGCTTGTCTCTATAGATCGAAAGCACGTGGAAGCCTGCCTACAGATGTCCCGCCTGCTCTTATCCAAACGAAAGTAACGCGAACTTTTGCCAAGCCTGCTGTGAACCTAAGTCGCGTGAGCCAACGCAAGGGACCCGTCCACAAGCAGACATGCCTTTGATGAACTTGGAAGCGCTTACAGAATTCCAAGAATCGCTCGGCGAAAGGATCCATTAGACGTACAGCTATCGAGTTTCTTACGCTCTCTTATACCGCCAAAGAAAGTTTCTGCTGCCATAGCGGAAGACACCGTAAAGGTTTTGATTAGCATGGATGCCGCGGGAAACCAAAAACTCCATGTAAGCTCATGCTCTACTAAGACTTGTAGTTGCCCTAAGCGTCTGGCGGCTGGAACTGTCGATTCATATATAGCGAAGCTTAGAGAGATTTTCAATACGCCAGGTTAGGCCGTACAGGGTTTTGTAACCCGTTGGCACATCCTTGTGTTAGGCTGTCCCTTTGTTCTTTCTATGACAAATTCACCCGTTTAATTGCCTATCTTTGCGGGCTTATAACCGAAGGCTCTGTGCTTTTTCCTCTCAATAGATACCTCCTGTGTCTGCCCGGTTTTTTGGTTGAACTATTATATTGCTGCATGTGGGGCGTTAGGTGTCCCGCTTCTGGGTGACAAACTCTTAAGATCCTCTGATCATAAAACGTTAGTGGCACATCGTCCGTTTGGAGGGTCAGCCGTATCTGCTCGACTCAAAAAGTATCTTAAGGCCGCCGGCATTAATGACGGAGAGACCCCTCAGCTTTCGTGTAGGGATTTCATACACCCTTAAGGGGTTGGGTTGTACTCTGGAGCAGATTGCCTTGTAAGTGGATTGGCGGAGAACAGAAATTTCCTTGTATCACACGCACCGCTCCAGTGCTTCTACTTCTTTGCAGTTGATAGAACGGGTTACACTCAATCTCACTTCTGTGGGCTCTCCACCCGCCCTGCAACTCTCCGACCAAGAGAATTTGAAGAGAATTTCGTATATTTGAATTATATCTTTCATGACTTAGGGAAATTCATTTAGGTACACTACGGTAGTTATTTATGTCATTTCTATTGGATATTTACTTGTTGTTAGTTAATAACTGAATCTTTATCGAGTTATGGATTATCGGGTGTTGAGTGTTGGGTATTGAAATTATAAGGTCGAGGTGCTGTTTGGGGAAGGACGGAGACCTAGGTTATAGCATACTGCCTCAGGGAATGGCAAGGAATGGATCTCTCTCCCATAACTTAGTTTCACGATGTGTTAAGTGTTAAGTTTTCAATTCTACATTTGTCCTAAACTTAGTCTTTCTCTTCCTGCTGCTAAATGCTAAACATAGTACTATATCCTCACTGTTTACCACTTAACACATCGTAAAACTTTAAGTTATGGGAGAGAGAGATCCGCGGATTGTTGTGGAAAGAGGTAGGCCGCAAGAACAGATCGCGAGATGTGTGGAGTTGTCAACCAACACCAAGGGAGGAGGGTGGCACAAACCTTGATAAGTCGTTTCGGCGGTCGGAACTGTGACACAGTGGAATGAAAGCCACGTGGTGTAGTATATTTTTGAGGGAGCCTGCGGTGCACTGATGCGTCCCTAAGCACGGCAGAGTATTTTACTGGTCGCTTCACGATGCGTTTATTAATTATTCAGTGAGAATAGTCTAGGGATGACAATTATGTGTTACGAGAGAGCAATAAAAAAAAATTTGGTTGGTCTTTGAATACAAAGTCAGGGAAAAAGCAGGAGTATTACAGACACTTAACCACTGATTTTTTTAAAAAGGTTTTAAACTGTAGAGGATGTAAATTTTGTAAAGGAGAACATGCAGGCTTTCTTTTTTGTTAATACTTAGAACGTTCATACGGCATTTAACAAGAAAAGATTTCCTTAGCTTTAATTTAGGGGCCAATCTGGATGATTATATATTGGTTTGAAGCTGATACCTAAAGTGCATAAATTGACAGAGAAAGCTGGTGTTGCGATGGAACCTTTGCTGGGCACGCTTTTCCCTTCCAAAGCTACGAAATGATTTAGGTGGTCTTTTCGTATTTCCTATGGTTTACAGTAAGGATGATAATGAGAGCAGGGGCAGGGTTGCCTTTATTAATCTCCTTTTTTATTTTATGGAAAGTAAACACAAAATTAAAGAATTTGCTTTGTACAAGGAGGCTTTTACAACAAAAATGGAAAGATGATTAATTGCAGTTTGGTAAAATAAATCCACATTATGATATTGTCTTTGGAGGTTGATTAACATACCTTACAAAAAAATCAATCAGTTTTACATCCATGATATCCCGCAAGGAAACCCCCCTTACTGATTTTACAAGCACCCTTTCCAGGAACACTTGTCGCACAAGTGCAATGTCCTTCCACAGGAATCCAAAGTAAGAAACAATGACCTGAGAGGACTAGCGCACAGCGGGCAATTTCCAAGAAGGACATGGTTGCAATATACCAGAATAGCCCGGAATATTTCACTGTACCCCTGATGAGAATGACAGACCTTGGCAGACTATAACTTTTAAATTACCATCAGTCTATGTTCCTGTTAACATTAGTGAGCTCACTAGAACTTAATAACAATGTACCATAGCTATTTCTCGATTTAGCTTCTTGTATCGTTGCTAAATGAGTATTTACCACATACTAATGCTACACATTTACATTTAAAAAAATCGAACCTATTTGTGGCTATTTGTCCCGCAGCTACACGTAGTTTACGCCCAATGAACGAATGCATGGTTATTTAACTACAGTGGCGTGGTTATTGAACTGTTGTGTAGTTATTGAACTAACGAAAAAGCTTACATTGAATCCATATGCTGGGCTATTCTGGTATATGGCAACCATGTCCTTCCCAGAAACTGCCCGCTGTACGCCACTTCTGTGAGGCCATTGCCTCAGGCTTTGATTTTCTGTAGAAGAACACTGCACTTGTGCAACAGGTATCCTTTTAGGTTGCTTATAAAATCAGTTAGTGCTGTATCCGGACGGGATATCATGGTTGTAAAACTCTTACTGTTTTTTTTGTGTGGGTGTGTGTCTGTGTGTGTGTTTTTGAGTTGTTGTTTTTTTGGTTTGATTGTTTGTATGTTGCTGTTTTTGTTTTTTGTTTGGCTTTAGCCTGCAGTGCAAGCGTTTTCTTCGGGCGCGCGAATGTTTTCCTCGCGAAATCGAAAAGAGGGGAGAAAATGGGGCGAGTCAAAAGGAGCGGGGTAGGGGGCGGGGAGAGAGAAGAGAAAACGCCTGCCCGAAAACACTGTGAAAATAAGCAACACCCACTAATTAGTCGCGTTTGACCGCTGTTCCAGAAATGAGTAGCCGACCAATCAACACCGAAGAACTATTGCACCGTAAGCTTCCTTCAGTTCTGATAAAATACAAATAAACACATCCTTAGTGTACCTTATGCAAGCTGCTAGTTGTTTACGGGAAGGAGAGTATTGTAGTCTGACTCGAGTGTCCGTGATTATTGTAGGTTATGTAGGATTTCTTTTAAAGTTAAATTTGGAAGCAATCTTGGAAAGCAAGGTCATTCTTCTTCAGAAAATCTGTTCAGGCCATCAAAACAAAAGGAGTGCTTTGGGGTTGTGTCACCCGAAATTTGAAAAGAAGTTGGATCGCCGTTTGTTCTTTTCATGCAATATTCTGATCGGGTCTGTAACCCATGTGGTCGGAAAATTTGTAACTTGGGCCAGTTATACCAGTTCATTAAAGCTGCCATTACATCCACGGCAAGTACTCCGCTTAAGAGCAGCAAACATACTCTTGACACGTCGGACAAAGCCAGCCCAGCATGGAGAAAATCAAAATCCGTGCGTGTAAATTCGCGCGCAGCAAAGTCACCCTCGATCGAAGGTTCCACGTCGGCTACTACAGGCAAATCAAGAAAGTCTCTCTCCTTTTCTCTTTTGGAGAAAATTAAAAAACCTAAAAACCTGATGTAGCCTTATTTTGACCTCAAAAGAGGTCAAAGAAAATGCTTTTGCACACAAAACTATCAAGCTGGGCCCAGCGTGATACAACATTGCAGGAAAACATCACATTCACGGACTGGACGAAAATCGCTTGGTTATTTAGATCCTGAGACACTTTGGACAAAAATAAAGGACCTAAAAGCCTTACCTGTTGAGCCACAAGAAAGAGCTTTACGTTTCGAAAGAGGTCAAAGAAAATGCTCTTTGCATCGGAGGGCAAATCATGCCGACCAGAAATTCAAAAACCACAGGAAATCAACAAGCGTGTCATGACCTCTCAGTGTGAAACAAACGGCTAAAATCACATTCGCTTAGTCAAAACATAGAACCCTCCAGAGCATAATCTACGCACCAGAGAGAAAAACGTATTGGAACAAGCAGCATTATGGCATGAGGTGAAAGTGGGGTAGCGTTTCAGTACTGCAAGCAAATCTTGTCTTGATGCGAGACAGTGTAGAAATTGCTTTGACTTTCTCATTGCTCAATAGACGCGACATTCCCAGCAATTCCAAAAGACTTGTTTCGACAGCAGAGTTAAAAATCGCTCTTATGTACGCCATTTCTGAATTCAGAATAATTCTTTCCCGCAGTTGCATGCAAACGAAAACGGAATAAACCATATAGACTTACAGTTGATTGACAGGCATCAATCTACTTCCCCTAAGCCGCACCAATCAGGGACTTCGTTTGCCAACGAACGGAGTTTCCTAACGGAACAATGATATCAGGCAGGCGTATTTTTTTCTCCCCTCCCCCTCCCCTCTTTCCTTCTTTTGCCCTAGCACATACCCTTAGGGTTACTATTTTTACTCTCCCTTATCTTCCTCCGTCATAACAAAGATGGCGGTTACAACAGTACGAACATAAACAAGCGGCTTTCGCCCGCCCAAAATACGCCCGCACTGCAGGCTAGTTTGGCTTAGGCCAACTTCTCTAACATCCCTTTAGGTTCTTTTAAATTAAGAATAAACATTAATTAATTGGTATATATATATATATAATAATAATTAAAACTTGTATAGCGCAACTTTCCATGGGACATGATCAAATGCGCGTTACCATAAGTTAAAAAGAAAGACTAAAAATGAATAAAATTTACAAGCAGGTAGAAAGATTTTAAAATGAAATAAAATAACAATAAGTGATAAATAATAAAATAAACGAAACAAATGCACTACTACAAATTAAAAACTTGTTTAAAAAGATATGTTTTCACATGGCATTTAAAATTTGACAGAGAGTCAAGGCTGGATATTTCGCTAGGTAGGTTGTTCCAGAGCTTTAGGCCCGCATAACAGAATGCTCTACCACCAACTGTTGGGAGTATCTTACCGCTTTGAACCTCAAGCATACTTTTTTGCTGGATCTGAGGGAATATCCTGTTGATTTCCTTCGGCTGATCAATTTGCAAATATAATCTGGTGCTATGCCGTGAATAGCTTTAAACGTCATAGGTAAAATCTTATACTCAGTTCGATACTTGATGGGAAGCCATTAAAGCTGAGATAAGAATGGTGTTATATGGCAAAACTTAGGTTGCTTAAAAATGTCTTGCAGCTGCGCTTTGAATTCTTTGTATCTTATCGATTTTTACCTGTGGCAATTCATAGAGTAAACTGTTACAGTAATCTAATCGGCTGGAGACAAACGCGTGAATCAAAGTCTCTGAGGAGTCACGCGATAGGTGTTTTCTTATCCGCCTGATGTTGTGGAGATAGTAAAATAATGCATTACAGACTTTGTTGATGTGGGAGTTCATTGACAGCTTGTCATCAATGTACGAGCCAAGGTTCCTAACAACTGACGATTTCATTATAGCAGAGTTTCCCACGGTGATCGAACAAATCTTAACTTAAGATAACTATTGCCGGGTGCCAATGACGAGAAATTCCGTCTTTTCATCATTGAGATGGAGTTTGTACTGTTCAATCTATGAGCAAATGTCGTCAATGCAATTTTGCATGGCAGTTATAGCATCTTGTAGACTTGACAAGTCACTGGGGTTGAAGGAGAAATATATTTGTGAATCATCCGCATAACAGTGAGAATTTGGAAGGTGACGTTCAATGATGTTAAATAGCTTTGAAGAGTAGATGATATGCAACAAGGGACCAAGACAGGACCTTTGTGGAACGCCCCAGTCAAAAGGAATACTGTCAGAGAGGGCACCGAGAAGGGAAACACGTTGACCTCTTGCTGACAAGTAGCACTTAAACCAATCTAATGGTACTCCAGAAATTCCAAATGAAGTTTGAAGTCTACCCAACAAAACATTATGATCATCAGTATCAAAGGCAGCGCTCAAGTAACACAAGTAGACACCATGCTGAGAATTCATTTCCATCAGAATGTCGTTAGTAACTTTCAAAAGTGCTGTTTCTGTAATATGGTCCTTTCTGTAGGCAGACTGTAGTGATGGGTAAAGATGATGTTTCTTCATGTGGTTGTCAATTAGAAGAAACACAGCTCTCTCGGTTACTTTTGAGATGAAGGAAAGATTGCTTACGGGCCAATAATTCTTGAAAACAGTGTCAAGACCATTCTTCTCAATTTAGAAGCGGTCGAACCAAAGCCTCTTTCCATGCTGAGGGAAAATGGCCACTTTCAAGTAAAATACTAACCATTTTAGTTATGACCAGTAAAGAGGACATCAATGCACTTGACCAGCAGGGGTGTAGGTATGGGATCGAGAGCAGACGATTTCTTGGCCAAATTCATGATAATGCTGTAAGTTTCATCTTCTGTAATTGCTTTAAAGCTACCAAATGACGGACAATGTAGTTCCATGATGGGGGCACAATCTTGACAATCCTGAATTGTACACTCATGGAATTAAGATCTCATATTACTGATCTTTTCAACGAAGAAATTTGTTAACATCGATTTACTTACGTGCGGAGGAAACGGAACATCGAAGATTTGATTTACAACTGCTTTGAGATCTTAAAGAGCTTCCCTTGATCCGAATTATTTTCTTGAGTGAGGTTCTCATAGAAGTCAGAACGTGCTTATGTTAACTTAAAGTGAGTGGAGGTGGTTAAGGGACAAAGCCAGCATTTTTTAACTTAGGTAGAGACGATTTGTAAAGTAGGAGAAATTTGTTGTGCTTGCATCTTTTTCTTGCTACTTATATTTATTTAGAAGCCCATATTGAAGTTAATTGTTTGTTCTATTTCATCTTGAGTTCTGTTAGTACGCAATTGCGGATTTCAATTTACCAAGTGTTGAGTATCGGTTTTTTTTTCTGTTTTCGGAAAATCTTGGGTATTTTTTCTGTTAGTAAATTGTGAACTGTTAGAATAATTGTGTACGTACTGACAAATGACGTTGACTTATGAGGACGTTTCTAAATTGATTACAGAATAAAACAAACTGAATTTTATAAAATGTCAGGAGCTGATTCAGGACCTAGCAAAATGTATAGGAAAGGTGCAACATCCTTCCTTTCTAAGGGCGAAGACATTCACTTACCAAAATTCTCAGGAGATTCAGCTGAAGATGTAAAACAGTTTCTGAGACAGCTTGATCAAACGGCAACCTTTAATAAATTTACAAATGTCCAAAAGGCTGAAGCTCTTTGTTAACTGGCAACACAAATGTTTGGTTCTCAGCACCGGCGCATTTGGCGGGCAAAACCTATGATCAACTCTGTGAAGCACTGATCAGGCAATTTCTTTCAGAATCAGATATCTGGCTGTTAAGACAACAACTTCTAAATAAAAGGCAAACTGAAAATGAGAGCGTAGCACAGTTTGCATCCGAAATACGAAAACTCTGCTTGCGCTTAGATCTATTAGTCGAGGAAAGCGTACATTTCGTTATAAACGGCCTAAAACCTGAATTAAAAAGCTACGTACTTTTACAGCGACCAAAAACATTTTTCGAAGCACAGACGTTTGCAAAACTTAAGGAGGCAATACCCCTCTACGAAAGTCCTCTATACAGGACAGAGGAAATTTTAAGCGCGTTATCAAAATTAAAATCAACTGGTGAACTTAAAGTAGCTGCATATAATGAGCAGTTTGCGACCGATAACACAGAAAAAAGTTCAGAGACGTGTTTGGGAAGAGAAGAAATCACTCAGATAATTAGACAAGAACTGCAGTCGCAACGTTTCTCTGGTAAAAGTAAAGAAGCAAATAAAATTTGCTATTATTGTGGCAAAAACGGCCATATTTTACGTTTTTGTCGGAAGCGCCAAGACGATTTGGGTGGCGCCCAACAATACACCTATAGGCAATATTTAAACTAAATTCGATCTCCCTTGATCGGGACAAAGGAGTGATCGAGAAAACCAATAAATCTTTTGCAATATTAAACGATAACGCCGCTAGTGTCAATGAATTCAATTTTACCTCAACTAAGGCTGTTAATGACTCATGGCCTATGCGGTCATCTCCACAACCAAAAATTAAGAAAACCCAAGCTGAATGGACTGCGCGTGGGTCTGTTGTCGCGAAGAGACCCACGAAAAACTCCAATGAGAATGAAAAAACTTAAAGTACACTGAAATTTTGTCCGTTGAAACCAGCGCAAGAACTTTTAAAATGTAATAGACAAAATAAACTGGGGCAAAACAGCAATTACCAGTCAGTGAAAGTTCCTCCAGAGAACAGGATTTTATCGCTAAATTCAGTTGCAAAGTTGCAAGTGCAAACGCAAGGCAGTTCAGACAAAAATAAATGCTATAAGTGTCACTGAGAATAAACATTTCAGTTACATTTATAGCGGTATTCCCCGTGTTCGTAAAGAAATTGATAGTCTTGAAAAACGAATAAATAAAACATTTTCTAACGTAAGACAACCTGACGCTAATATTTTGAATGTGATGAAGAATTGGAAACGCCAAGGAGCGCTATTGTTGAAAATTATTCAAATGCTGTACTCAAGAAAATTAAAATTTGTTTCACGATAAGTAAACCCTCGCGACACAAACGGACTACTGAAATCGAAACTGGAAATTTTAGTGGTTGGACAACTGAGAAAGAAAAGTCTGTAGTAATTGCGAAAGAACTGGAGCAAAAGTTTCAAACAGTAGAGCCACACGAGAGCGAAATTATCTTCGAAACAAATCTTTTTGTTTTTGAGAGACCCAAAATTTCATGTTACCAAATAGAATCGTATATAGGGTGTAACAAAGTGGAACAGCCTGCATTGCGCATGAATATCATAAATGGTTTACAAAAGCCTCTTGATAAAATTTCTCTTATAATTCGTGGTTTGGGTTGAGACAATTTTTATTATTACGTGCTTACGAGAGATAAATATAGGATGGAAAATTGTAACCTTGAGTTGAACTCAACCTGAGATAGGACACCGAGCGGAAAATAAATAAACAAACAGAACTTAACATTAGAATTAAGAAAAGATTAAATTATGTTAAAGGTTAAGCTATGCTAGTATAATTTATTCAGATAGTTGTTAAGCTGAGATAATCGTAAAATTGGCTGGTGTTCCTTAACCTTTAACTGCCCTCACTCAATTTCAAGACTTCAATTGAACAAGAGAGAATAATCATGACTGAACCATTCCGTTAATATAACAGGGAGATATATTGCCATGGTCTCAATATGGACTTACACTTTGTACACAGTGTGAGGAAGCAAGTTGTAAAACTACCTTCTATTCGAGAAACACTGGTGTTACTTGAAAACTGTTACGGAGAAATGTTTTGGCCAAGAAATGACGACAGGAAACTCCTTCATTGCTATGGTCAGCAACTCTGGTTTAACTTCTTCCCGGGTACCTTGATAAACCACCACAATTTGAGAATTCGAGGACAAGATATCTCACCCATGTTGAATTGGCTAAAAACACTGGACCTCCTGATACAAGTTACTAGAGAGTGCTACAATAACGTGAGCGAATGATCTTTTTAGAAATCTCCTTGACACAATCTACGGGAAACATGTCTGGTTCTAACAAGTTTCTTCTCTCAATGACGGAAACTTTTTAAACTATTATCATTACTGTTACTGTTTTCTTTAGTTTTAGCGCTTACACTGCCTAACTTGAGGCAACACTTAAAAGGGGGGAATAATATGTTAGGGTTCATTTTTGCTTAGTCTGCTTCATTGTATGCCCTTCTCTTCATATCATTAATATTTATTCAGTTTATTCTATTTATTTTGGTGTTGGGCATTTTAACTTATTCAGGGATATATATTATATAAATAAATTTGCTTTTAGGTCGGTTCGGAAATCAAAAGTTCCACAATATCTCAAATATCTTTTTTTAAGAGACAACGGATGGTGTTTACAAGCTCGGTCAGAACAGCGGGACACATTTTAGATTCTACTAGCAAACCTTTGCTGGTCAGTTAAGTCTGACTAAAGATTTTTGCACCGACCTCTTTGATGTTGGGATCAATCAGAAAAAAAAGTTGGTCGCACGGTTAATTGTAGGTAACATAAGTGTAGTTTCAGTCTTTCACAATTAAAGGTTTAACTGCGGTTAAGAAACACCTCTTCAAGCTTATTTAAGAAACACAGAAACAGGTTTCGAAAGATAGAAATTATTACTTCCCTTGGTAGATGTATTCAGCTGTGGAATGGGAAAATGAGCGTTTCCTGTTAACGAAGTTCGTTTATTGAAACCTGAGGTTAGTTCTCACTTTCGCTTCCAAACTTGAATCATAATCAGATTTCCTTATCTCATTAAAATCTTGTTGGGGCCACGCGACCTAACACCTTTTTAGTCCTTTGTTGTCAGTTGGGCTATTTTCATCGAAAATTCACTTACTTTCTTACTTTCAAATAAAATTTCTTTCGAAAAAAACTTAGGAAAATTTGCTCTCTTTCGAACCATCGTTTTACCTTCCTGCATAGGAATTTGGCTATAGATATATTTTCAGACGTTTTCAGATATATTTTCAACTATTGCACGTATATTACAACCTTACAATGTACGTGTTGCACACAAACCGATAACCACTTTACGGCGACTGCTTACAAATGTCAAGGACAAAGACAAACCGGAGGACAGACAGGAAGCGGTATACAAGATCAAAAGCTGCGACTGCCAGGCTTCTTACACTGGTGAAACCGGCAGAAACCTTATAAGCACGCGACTGACCGAACACAAACGCGCGACGAGGAATGGTGACGTCAACAATCACATTGCTGAGCACCATTTAAAGACGAAACATCAAATTGACTGGGACTCTGCGACATGTATAACGTATTCTACAGACTACTATCAACGTCTTACTTTAGAAAGCTGGTTTACTAACTTAGAAAAAACGCCACTGAATCGTAGCAAACAGTTACCAGCGCCGTACAAACGACTTATTGACGAGATCAAGCAAAACTAACAACGAGAGAACGACTGGAGAACTGACAATTTGACTAACAATAGACGACTGTTTAACTGTGACAATAGACGGATCGAAAGGCACCAATTACTGATTACGAGTCTTCATAGCCAATAACATCACGGCTTAACAGACAGACGAACAATAACATCGCGACGTAATTGACCAATCAAATCAATAACCAGCGTATAATACCATCAACTGACGTGATACAACTCACGTTGACTTTGAAGATGACTACCGCACAGGTTGTCGAAACGTCAGTCACTGTCAACAACAACAGTCCTATTCAGGACTACGTTCACCCGGGCGATCAAACTCAACCTACTTTTGAAATGACTCCTGGGTTCAAAGGTTTCACAGATATATTTTCAGTTTTGCAAATTTTTTCCACACGCAGCTGAATTCAACTTAATTCAGTATCTTTTGTTCTGTCAGTTCTACCACCTCATAACGCCTATTTTTACGCATAAGAATAGTATTGACCTTTCTTAGAAACTGCTTAACTTAATAGTTTAGTATAAATACTGCGTGCAAACTTGGACATATCATCTCCACTTATTTCCAGGTTTGCACGTAGCTGCAAAAATTGCGATTTTTCGTGTGTTGCGAAAAATCTCAAGTCTGTCTATTTTTGGCGCTAGTTAAGATTTTTCGCAGTCCTTTATCGTGTTAATAATCACTGAAGTTCAGAGCGAGTTGTCGATTTAACAAAATTTGCGAAAATTGCGAAAAATCGTAAGTCTGACAATTTAATTTTTTGTGTTACTTGCGATTTTTCGCAGTTCTTTGTCATGTTAATCAGTTCACTTGTTTGTCCAAAAAGTTTCCGCTTTACTTGCCATTTTGGCATTTCCCTGTCAGCGCAATTTAAGCATATCTACACACAAAAGCCAACGCAGCCAATCTTTAAATAAAGGTTTGTTATCTAAAGGTTCGAGTGATATTCGTGGAGTTCCATTGTCTTTAAAGTTTCATCATTTTATGCCTTCTTTAAACTAGGAGTTTTCGAACAAGGGATCAACATCATTGATGGTGAAAGTTATTTATTCACATTACATCTTCAATACATCATTCACTTCAATGTAACAATTTTTTTCACTAGTACATCTAAATTATGCGGTCGTTTCGCCCTAAAGTGGATTCGCCCGAGGTTGCTTCGCCCGCACTTCTTAAAGTCGATTCGACCAATGACAAACAACACTCTACAACACCGCTTATTAAAGATGCTTTTTGCTTGGATTATTTTGCCGCCATTACTTAAACAGGTCAAGCGTTTTGCACGGTCTTATAAATGTCGACGATTGCTACGTCGATCTTGAATATATTTTGTATAAGGTCGTCACTGCAAAAAGTTGTGGATCACTTTATGCTGTCACTTTCACTTTAACGCTTATTCATTGACAAACAAACGTCGTGCAAAACCAAAAGTAATATAGCTTGGGTCTTTAATGCTCATGCCCCAACAACAACACTATACATGTCATATACTTCGTTCTTTATCCACCAACCCCAGCTAAGCCTTCTTAATTCGAATTAGCCATTCTTGTTTTACAGTATTCGGCGACTTCGGGACTGCCACCGAAGACTAAGTACATTTTTACTCCTAGTCCATTGCCAATTTACTTCATTGGGGACTATGGACGGCGAACATAGCTAGGTCGGTTGCGGGTTATTAAATCTGACTGAGACACCGAAAAATGGTCATAGTTAAACCTAATTGCTTTAACTTACTAGCACCTTAATTTCTTCTTTCGTGGCCTGTATCTGATTGCCCAAAAAGTACTTAATTCTAAAAAAACTTTTAAATTAATACTGACAATGTGTTAAAAATGAGAACTGGTCAATAATTGTACAAGGATCACCACGGGTGATGATTGCTAATTGCTATAGAGAACACGCCCCTTTCGGGCCAGTCTTCCGCGGGTTTAGTGTATCGGCTTTCAGATCGCTCCACGTTAGCTTTGAGCAAGACATCGCTTACCCGCCCACTCCACCCTTGGCGGTTTTGTTCATTGACATCTCGCCAGCGTCTCGTTCTGCTAGTCAATAAACTGTTTTGCCCAAACATTGTAGTCTGTGTTTGATATTACAAGTAATTACAGGGTTCGAACAGGTTTTTGGATTTAAACTTGAACACTTTTTGCTATTTTTTCTTAAGTTCAACTAAGGAAAAATCAATGTCGGGCGAATCCAAACATGGACCCAAACAACAACACGATCCATGTAATATACTTCGTTCTTTAATCCACAAATCCCAACAAAGCTGTTGAATACAAAGCAACCATTGCAATTCTATTAAAATTTTTGGAGACTAACGGACTGCTCACCGCGGTAGCAGTACACTTTCACGTACCTGGTCCTTATCAAAATTTGCAATGCTTGGAATGTGGCCAACTTCCATTTTGTGAAAAAAAAAATTAAATTTCCTGCCCAACGTAGCTACTTAATGTTAATTTGAAAATTGTAAAATCGACGCAGTTCAAAAGGGTTTTAACCGACGTTTTGCCAATGCTGCCTTCTTAGGGGTACAAGACGAAATGAGACTATTTTCGTACCCTGAAAAAGACAGCATTTTGTAATACTTGGTTAAAACTGCTTTGAAGAGTATCGCTTTTACAATTTTTAAATCAACTTTCATTCTGGCCGAGCGCGACCTAGTTTTGCAAAATTCAAGATTGGGGATCAATATGAAGCTACCGAAGGTGAACTAAATTTCCATAAAAGATGCACTGAAGCGAGAGAAATCAAAATTTCAGCGGGGAATTTGAAACGCACATACCCTAAAGGATTTAGGCAAGACATTCCACGAACTCAGTGAATAAGCTGGCTGAATCAGTCGTGAAAGGGAATTTTGCCGGATTCGCGAGCGCACAAATTACTACAGGATCGGCGAGATTATGTCCCCTCGAGCAAAGGCCGCAATTATTCACCGTCTTAGTCCAAAAATGAGCATAGTACATCCGTGGATGATTTGCTTCGACCTTCCCATGCCTCATGAGGTCTTTGATCTCTTGAACAAGGAGATTCTTGGTCTGACAAGATTTGGGATAGATACACCAGGTTAAGTGACTATAACATTTTCAGACCTGAGAAGATTATCTTATCTCTTTGACCAGTTCCAAGATTGTGGTGGGTTTAGAAAGCAACTTGGTAAAGGAAAAGGAGAGGCAAAGCTGATTGTGATTTTTGCAATTTTTGGAGAAATTGCAGAAATTGCAGAAATCGCAGTTTTTGCCGGGCACCCTTGCACCTCCTCTAACACTTGACTTAATTAATTTTAACAAAAACTGCGATTTCTCCAATTTTTCGCAGTTTTTGGAGAAATTGCAGTTTTCGCTGGACACCCTTCTACAACCTTTACCACTTGAATTTAGTAATTTTAGCAAAAACTGCGATTTCTCCAATTTTTCGCAATTTTTGCTACTGCGTGCAAACTTGGACATATCTCTCATCTGTAACAAACATTTTAGGCATTAGGAGCCTGGTCACTGGCTCCTCAATATGTACCATTAGGACTAAAAAACGGTTATGCCTGACGTAGGCCTTGTACAAGAAAGTAACAGTTTAATTCCGTAATTTAACCATATGGCATTTCAAGCACATGAGGCTTAGCACAATAATACTGTTACTTACAAGATTTAAAACTGGCGATAATAAATAAAAGACTTTAAAATACGTATTACCCACAACTGTTTGTTTTTTAATTGATTTGTACTAAAGCAATAATCGGAGTAGAAATCGCAAGCGCCATGTCCACGTGGTTCCATGGCTAATTGCGCTATTTTAAGCAAGAATTGAGCCACTCTCAACGTCATTAACTCGCGAGGGGACCCGCAAATTTGACAGGCCCCCATGGAGTTTCAGGAGATGGGCGACCTTCTTGTAACTTTCCGTAAGTGAACTTTAAACTTTCCAAGTGCTTCATATCTCATATGTAATATACGCCTACGTCATATCTAGTATTAAATATATATTATCCGTATTTTTCCATCCACATAAGAAGAGAAATCCACAATAGCTTTGCTACGCTTCAAGCGTTGCTATTTTTATTCAAAGAAAAAAACTTCTACTTATTTCAACTATCTCCTCGCAGCTCATTTGGGCTGTATTATCTAAGCATTTCCTTCGTTATTTCTTAAATTTTTCGTGAT
>CALNXI010002303.1:32752-51638 GCA_942486025.1 Porites evermanni | reverse complement strand
CTCAAACAGTGTGTAACTTTAACACAGTAGAAAACACCATAGAAATGACTTGTAACAGACCTTTCTTAACTTCAGTGAAGGTAACAGTCTCCGACTTAAAGACTCCTGCATTTACTGCAACACATATGTAATTCCCTTTATCGCTCATTGTAATTTCTCTTATGACCAAAGAACCATTGATCTGCTGACTACGCCCAACGGGCAGTTGCCCTGCTTGTTTTTTCCACCTGATGACTGGTTGTGGATCACCAGAAGCGCTGCAGTTTAACTTCAAGCTTCCACCAACCCACGCAACAACTGTAGCAGGTGGTTTAACAGTGAATCGTGGAGGAGAAACAACAACTAAGAGAGTTTTCTTTTCCACGCGTCCCAATAGGTTTGATGCTGAACAGACGTAAAAGTCAGAATCATCTTTACGAAGATGAAGAATTTGTAATGCACTGTTGCTGTACTTCACTCTTTCCTGGGGTAATTGACCGGATGACTTTCTCCATGAGACCACGGGCGCAGGATACCCAGTCACGTGACAGGATGGGAGAGTATAATTACTTCCTTCAATTGTGTGATGAGGTCCCGGATAAAGGGAAACATGAGGGTGAACTGCAAAGAAAATTACTTTCATTGTGAAATTTTGGAAACTAGAATAAGTATCAAATATGATGAGATCTGAACGATACTGAAACAAATTCATCACTAGTTTGAACTAAAGCCTAGACAGAAGTGCTCAAACCGCAGCAAAACGACTGTAAATAAAAAAAACTCCGAATTCTCTGTGAAAAGGAAGAAAACCAGGAAATGGTGTCCTATTTTTAACGTCACTCGATGCTTATCTCGGAAAGAGTTTTCTGTGATATATACTAGGGACTCAAAGGCCGTTCCTACTTCGCAAACACAAGTCGTGAAAATTGTGGAAATATGCACTTAATATTTTGACAGAGGAAGTTCACCCCTTGTCTTTGTCTTGCATAAATAAAATGAGATGCCAATTGCCCCTAAGACACCAAGAAAGCAGTGTTCAGTATAAAAAGTGAGATTATACAATGTAAAAGATGATATCGATCAACGCAGTAATAGCCGTAGCTTTCCCGGTTACCAAAAGAGAGCCTGAAAAATATCAATGTTGAAAGTTCGAACATTTGACATCGGTGACAGATAAGCAGCTCCAGGGACCGCCGGGTTGGCTTGTTAGCTCAATTGGTAGAACGCTTCTAAATTTTTCAGGCTTTAATTTTCCCAAGTAAAAAACGTGCGTCTATAACCGCTATGACCTTCCTTACGTTGAATTATTCGTTCTACAGCTTCAATAAATTTTTATATATTTTAGTGCACTCTTCACAAACCTGCTGCGACCTGGATTCTGAAGGACTGGGTCTAAATAGGAATTCAACTGGCCAAGGTACTTGCTATCAAGGCTGCCAAGAATACTGGATGAACTGAGAGCACCTGAAAATATAAAGAAAAAAATCGAAGAAACAAACAAAACGCTTGCTATAATTATATTCATGTGGTCCAGGAACCATAATCATGGTAGGAGACCGTAACTGGATACCTTTTCCACTGATGGGGTTAGTTAGTTCCCCTGGGGGGTACTCCTGGAAATTCTTGGTGGGGGTGTACCTCCTGGTTCTCCAAATCATGACCCTTTTTCAAACTAATAAATGTCATTTTTTGCACCAGTTTCAAGACCTGGCCTCTAAAATCCACACCCGTTTTCAAACCTGGAGGTGGTCATTAAACGCAACATTACATGTTTACATAAAACAGAACTTATATCATCATTGCTGAGATTAAAATCGCAACAAAAGATTTCTTAAAATCCGCTTCGAATTCGTATTTTACACTTTCTTATTCTTTTGGAATTGAAACGACGAACGCATTGATACTCAACCGTAGTTCTGTCGTAAGCCATACCCGATTCCAGACCAAAATGGCCAAAATCTATACCCGTTTTTAGACCAAACGGCGCAAAAACCCTACTCATTTGGGCGGCACATACCTATACGGCTTATAAAAGGGAGTGCCCCCCCTGGGGGCTGGTTCCATCGAAATAGCCAAAAGTGCTATTGTTAGCACCAATTATGCCAAACCGTGTGACACGCGCACGCATTTTTTGCAGGGCGCCGCACAAAGGATAAACAAACAATATGGCGTCGGAAATTCCCTCGTTAGGAGACACCGAAGTAAGACTTTGCGACTGGTAAGAATTTTTTTTTAATCAGTGCCATACAAAGAGTTTTGCGTTTTTTCTCGGGAAATTTATTTTATAAAAGCAATAGAAAACTATTTTCCTGTGTTTGCATAGCGAAGCGCGCGGGCCATAAATCGATGGAAAAAAACGAGGATCCGTAGTACGGACCGCAAAAACGCAAAAACGAGGCTAATAAGATGTTTATTATATGGCTTCTTCCAGTTTCGGGGACCGGAAACAAGTGAAGGACGCGCGATTTGACAATTATTTGACAGGCGTCAAGAAAAAAAGTTTTTATTGGCTCACGAAAACAATAGCACACAACAAAGGGTTTCCGAGAAACTGAAAACAAATTCGCCATGTTGAAAAAGTTTATTTGGTCACAACTAAGAGCGCTGTAAGTTTTAGCTCTTTAATGTAACGCTGGAGTATTTTGGAAACCGGGCACTGTGAATTTGGCACTGTGTCTTTCTCGAAGTCGTTTCCATCTTTCCTCCGTTGGTCCTTGTAAAAAAAAAACACTGCAAAAGGCAAAGAAGATTTTCAAGGTACGTTTGTTGTCATTGTCAAAGATTCGCTGGTTAATTTTTTTGGGAAAACCTCTCGAATTTCTGCCAGTTCATTCTCGTCTTCAAGCATGATCTGCGTTAAAATTTTCAAACACGGACCATATTTTCTTCCACGGAAAGGTTATGATTCAGTTTCTACATCAGCTTTGTTCTCGTTGGAAAAAAGCTAGGTTAAAATCTTGAAAGGCAAAGTCAACATCCCAGTCCTCAGGGTTTACAGACATATTTTTAAGTATATTCGGTCAAAACTAAGAGCACTGTAAGTATTCACTCGCCAATGTGACGCTGGAGTCTTTTGAAAACTGGACATTGTGTCTGGCTCGGAGTCGCTTCTATCTTTCTTTCGTTGGTCTTTGGAAAACCACTGCAAATAACAAAGAAGCTCGTCAAGATGATCGGGTGTAGGCATGTTTGTTATAATATTTGTCGAAGGAATTACTCATTTTCTCTTAGGCAAAATATCTCGAATCTCTGTCTGTCGATTTTCGTATTCTTAACTGTGTACTACGATAAAATTTTCAAACACTGACTAGAATCCTCTTCGATAAGATTACGAGTTAGTTTCTTCATCGCCTTCGTTCACAAATAAACACAGTTTAAAATGTTGAAGGACAAAGCCAAAATCTAAGTCCTCAAGGTTGATAGAATTTGAACCTTTTTTCCGACGTAAAGAGATTTAGAGCTCCGAAATGAGCATTTTCTTTGCAATTTTGGTCCGTATAGCAAGTTACGGACCGCAAATTGACCAATCGCATGGCGAAAACAGACTCAGCCACATAACAATTTCAGTTATTGTTCTTTAGCTTTTGTTATATTTCTCAAACAGTGTGTAACTTTAACACAGTAGAAAACACCATAGAAATGACTTGTAACAGACCTTTCTTAACTTCAGTGAAGGTAACAGTCTCCGACTTAAAGACTCCTGCATTTACTGCAACACATATGTAATTCCCTTTATCGCTCATTGTAATTTCTCTTATGACCAAAGAACCATTGATCTGCTGACTACGCCCAACGGGCAGTTGCCCTGCTTGTTTTTTCCACCTGATGACTGGTTGTGGATCACCAGAAGCGCTGCAGTTTAACTTCAAGCTTCCACCAACCCACGCAACAACTGTAGCAGGTGGTTTAACAGTGAATCGTGGAGGAGAAACAACAACTAAGAGAGTTTTCTTTTCCACGCGTCCCAATAGGTTTGATGCTGAACAGACGTAAAAGTCAGAATCATCTTTACGAAGATGAAGAATTTGTAATGCACTGTTGCTGTACTTCACTCTTTCCTGGGGTAATTGACCGGATGACTTTCTCCATGAGACCACGGGCGCAGGATACCCAGTCACGTGACAGGATGGGAGAGTATAATTACTTCCTTCAATTGTGTGATGAGGTCCCGGATAAAGGGAAACATGAGGGTGAACTGCAAAGAAAATTACTTTCATTGTGAAATTTTGGAAACTAGAATAAGTATCAAATATGATGAGATCTGAACGATACTGAAACAAATTCATCACTAGTTTGAACTAAAGCCTAGACAGAAGTGCTCAAACCGCAGCAAAACGACTGTAAATAAAAAAAACTCCGAATTCTCTGTGAAAAGGAAGAAAACCAGGAAATGGTGTCCTATTTTTAACGTCACTCGATGCTTATCTCGGAAAGAGTTTTCTGTGATATATACTAGGGACTCAAAGGCCGTTCCTACTTCGCAAACACAAGTCGTGAAAATTGTGGAAATATGCACTTAATATTTTGACAGAGGAAGTTCACCCCTTGTCTTTGTCTTGCATAAATAAAATGAGATGCCAATTGCCCCTAAGACACCAAGAAAGCAGTGTTCAGTATAAAAAGTGAGATTATACAATGTAAAAGATGATATCGATCAACGCAGTAATAGCCGTAGCTTTCCCGGTTACCAAAAGAGAGCCTGAAAAATATCAATGTTGAAAGTTCGAACATTTGACATCGGTGACAGATAAGCAGCTCCAGGGACCGCCGGGTTGGCTTGTTAGCTCAATTGGTAGAACGCTTCTAAATTTTTCAGGCTTTAATTTTCCCAAGTAAAAAACGTGCGTCTATAACCGCTATGACCTTCCTTACGTTGAATTATTCGTTCTACAGCTTCAATAAATTTTTATATATTTTAGTGCACTCATTGACTAAAGTAAATGGAAAAGAAAAAGTCTTCAGCATTTAAATGTGTCTGAGGCTTCTATTGCTGCAACTTAGTTTGAGAAAAAAAAAAAAAAAAAAAGGTGAGAATAGTTTTGTGTAGTGTTCGTATTATTTTTAAATAACAAAAGACGACCTTCTATCCATACAATCGCCCAAGTCACAACAAACTTACCATTTACCACAAGTTGTACCAGTGCATTCGCCCTTCCAAAGATATTGACCGCTGAACAGTTGTATTTCCCGGCGTCAAATCCCGTCACCTTTTTTAACAACAGCTTTCCTCCCGACACCACTGAGGGACTTATTTGTGGCATACTATTCAGTTTACTCCATTTTAGTGCAGGTTTAGGATTACCACTCACTGAACACTGAAACGAGGCTGATCCACCTTCGTTAATTGTCAGTGTTTTAGGGGACACAGCAATAACAGGAGCTGAAATCGATTCACCAGGTTCTCCTTTAGCTCCCGGCATGCCTGCAGGTCCCATGTCTCCTTTTTGTCCCTTGAGTCCAACATCACCCTTCGGACCTACAGGTCCCATGATACCTTGCTTGCCGCTCTTTCCGGATGATCCCATGATACCTTGGTCTCCTTTCTGTCCTCTTCTTCCACGGGACCCTTTCTTCCCCCTCAGACCTGGTGGCCCGGGAGGGCCTGGGAGACACGAGCTACTTTGCGATAATGAGTGGTGCTGTTTTAACTCTGACAAAATTTTAAGCATTGTTGCTTCTACGTTTTTATTTTCCGTCTTGTTCTTGATATTATCAGCATTGCGCCTTTCCCTTCGATGGTTATCGGAATGAGCGTCTGAAAATGCAACATTAATCTGTTCCATCACTGTCAGCAAAAAAGAAAGTCGGGCACCAAACCATTTACTGGCCTTCGGATACAGCCGTCTCCTTGCCGTTAGGTGACGTCTGCGACTCAGCGACAGAAATTCCATACTGATGACGTAAACTCTGTCCAACGTAGAAGTTACGTTGTTTTTGCTCTTGTTTATGAATAACAGAAAAAAGGACAAAAGGCCACAAATGTCAAATGCAAACGGGATGAATCTACTTAAAAACAGTCAAGATTCGTGCAATATATTCTTTTTTAGAAGAAACAGCGAGGCTCGTTCACAGAAAAACACGAAACTTTACCACAATCGACCAGGAGAAACAACAAATCGAAGAAATTTCCAGTTGGGACTCCATGGCGACCAGATTTGTTATGTAAGCATTAATTTGCGTCATCAATATAGAATTTCTGTCGCTGAGGCGTAGACGTCCCTTAGGGCGAGGAGCAAAGAGAGACTGCTGTATTCGCTGGCTAATAATTTACAAGCATTTTTGTTTTAGGCAAATGCCTTATACCATAATTATTCAGAGCTGTATCACTACATTTTTCCTACATTCTTGTCTATTACCTTCCCTTCCTCTTGCACTTAAATAATAAAGAAGTAGTGATTGATTATCTTACAATTGTTTATTGGGGCATTGTATACCCCTTGATAGTCTTAAACGAAGCTTAATGATCATCAATAAAAGTTTTGAAAATGAAGAAATGATCGTCGCAGTGAACGCAATTTATGCAGTTGCGTAAAGAAGCCTGAAAAAAATTCAGGACTTCAACGGGGTTCAAACCCGTGACCTCGCGACTACCGGTGCGATGCTCTACCAACTGAGCTATGAAGCCAGTTCATATATGATTTATTTCATATATCATTAACACTCATTTCTTTCACGGGAACATTTGAACCCACAATTGACCTGCTCACAACGTTAGTGGCTTCATAGCTCAGTTGGTAGAGCATCGCACCAGTAATCGCGAGGTCAGGATTTCAAACCCCGTTGAAGTCCTGAATTTTTTTCAGGCTTCTTTACGCAGTTGCAAAAATTGCGTTCACTGCGACGATCATTTCTTCATTTTCATTTCATTTCCGCAGTTCATATATGATTTATTTCATATATCATTAACACTCATTTCTTTCACGGGAACATATGAACCCACAACTGACCTGCTCCCAACGTCAGTGGCTTCATAGCTCAGTTGGTAGAGCATCGCACCAGCAGTTCATATATGATTTATTTCATATATC
The DNA here is from genome assembly GCA_942486025.1 of Porites evermanni. Lineage (NCBI taxonomy): Eukaryota > Metazoa > Cnidaria > Anthozoa > Scleractinia > Poritidae > Porites > Porites evermanni. The sequence continues at coordinate 44,631 of CALNXI010002303.1, read as the reverse complement.
ATTAACAATAAAAGTTTTGTATGTAGAAGTGATGAGAAAAGAATTTTCAGCAAGCGTTGATAAGCGTACCCAGGTCAGTTCAGTTGAAATCTTTTTCTTTTTTTCAAGACTCGCTCAGTCTTACACCTGCGATGCTAACAGCGATTGAAAAGATATCAGTACAGGATATTTTCCGGTCAGACTCGAATGTTCCTCGACGCGGCCTAATGTTGTTGCTGTGTTGTGTTTTTGTTTTTTTTAATGCTTTTCNACAAGTCTGTGTTTTCCTTGTGACTTGATTTCATTAAGAGATATCGTCCCGTTTTTATGTACGAGCGCGAAGAAAATGCTTAATTTTCGCTAATTTCATACTCGAAAGAGCGCCGATTTGGCTTTTTTTAAACTTTGCGGAAAAAATAAAAAAGCCGTTACAAGTTTTAATGTGATTTTTGACATAAGTGTACTATAGAGATTATGTGGGCAAAATATGAAGAAATTAAAAAAATTCACGACTGTCAACCGATTCTCGAAAATTACAGACGTTGGCTCTTAAAATTTGTCAACATTTGATTCTTTTTTTAATTCGAAATGTAACACAATAGTTACTGTCGTTCAGGGCATTCCAGAATTCTATGATCCAGATTCCAATATTTCGGAGCGCTCGAGGAGCTGTTAATCAGTAAAGTTTTTCTCATTGTAAAGAATTCTCGTCACTACAACAATATTCTGTTTATACTGAAAGGAAGAGGGACAAAAAAAGACCATACAAGCTTTCATGATAATAGCGAGTTTTACTACCCTAAAAATATCTAGAGAGGGAATTTAAAAGAAATTAATGGGGTTGTCTGGTAAAGATTTTTTTTCGATTTGCCTGAAAGCGGAAATTAAAAATATTTTTTCACTGGCTTAGCTGTGATTTAAATGTATCGTAAAACATGCAGGATTTAATTTTATGTCCACTGAATAACAGTGCGCCCGATAGTTAGGAAGGTCGATCAATATGTAACTGCAAGATTTAACATCCAAGACTTCCGGGTCTTAAAAGACGACGTTTCTTAATATAATGATATTGACGATATTCATTTAGTAAAATACCTAAAAAACGAAATTTTTTCATATTTTGCTTTCGTTAAGAGAGAGGATCTAAGATCTATTACAAAATAAGCAGAAGCAACATTCTGTGTAATTTGCCGCGATAGAAGCGCCAGGTTGGCATACAGACTACAAGCCACACTGTGGGTCTTTTAGATAGATCTCTGTGGAATTAACAGATTTAAATCTAGGATTAAAGACACAATAACCGTCAGTATGCCCAACCTGTACATCAGATTTAAGCGCGGATTTTATAGAGAGGAGAAGTCGTTACGTCACATTGCCATGGTAGCAAAATTTCTGGATGACAACAAAGCGAAAACGTCACTTAAAAAGTGAATTCGCACTGTTTGAAACTTCATCGATCTTATTCAATTTCATGTAACTTGTAGAATCTTGGCGAAATTGTCTGGGGTTGAATCCGAAAGGAATGTATCGAGTTAGTAAAAGAAAATTAAAAGAAATTTCTTGTTCTGTGTTCACCAACTCCATAAAGCGGGCGCGTGAAATTAGAAATTCAAGTCGCAGACCTGCAACGACGGCTGAGAAGTGTACCAAAAACTGTGATACACGTGCAAAGTTGTTGTTTTGCTAAAATAAACCGATTTCTTTTTTACCAGTCTCGTTGCCGTCGCTGTCGTTGTTCCTTAAGCTCCCCATTGTTGTGATCCAGAAATGTTGCTACCATGATAACGTGACGTCTCACTTCTTCTCTCTATTGATGGCTTGTTTAGCTCGGTATCAGATGAACATTAACGTATTTGTGGTTCGGCAGTCAGGATAAACCAGAACATAGTTATTATAGTGGAGTTGTTAAGAAACCCGTTAGACTCCTTTGTTATATGTTTTTGTCAGCTTTTTCGGACCTGGGACGTGCACAACGTTTAATTGCGTTCCCATCATTTTGAACTTACTGACCAATAGAAACATCGCCTTAATTTATTCAGTCACAAGAATTTGTGAACAAAAAACAATGGATTGTGCAGGGTCAGAGAGCTTCCAACATAAACTACAGCACCCTTGTTTTGAACTTTGATGTTTGCCGGGCCTCTTCTACTAACTATGACCAGAAGGAGAAAAAAAACATCTTCGCGTCAAGTCATATCTTTCATGGCTGGTTCAGTCCCTTTAGCTCGGCAGTGAATGACTTAGGCCAGGTTTTTAAACGACGCACTTCACATCTGCCAAACTTAATGCATGAATTTTAGTAAATTATTGTTAGGTTACTGAGAATAATGACAGCGAACAGAGTTAAATACGACGTTTGAGACAAATGCCATTATGACTAGAGATACATGTGGCTTTTAAGACTTATTTAACCGGCAGCAGTCAGTACAATAAAAGGCCAAACTATCGTGTTTGTTTAGTAGATGGTGGCTGTGTATGTTGTTTTGAAACGTCGAGTCTTTTTTTTTTAGTAATTTTGTCAAAAACTTACCAGGAGTGATTTCCTTGCTCTTTGTTACGAGGTCAAGAATGTTGGTGTGTGATTTAGCCTCTTCGATGCTTTCAAGAGCTTGTATTCTCTTCTTCTGTTCGTTTAGATCCAATTCTACTCGTAGAAAACCGGCGCAGTAAAACACGATCGACAAAACAGAAAGAATTAAGGGAAAGGAAGGCTTTTTCCGTTCTTTCTGAGCAGTCATTTTGTACTGAGTGCCGCTGAAGTCTGTACTCGCGAGTGTTCGGTTACTTTGCTTAAAAACACTCAGTGTTTCAGCTGTTATACGACACCAGCTTCTCAAGTATCGTGCCAGCGTTGTTCTGCTGTTTATGAAACTTCCTTGTTATGTTCTTTGATACAAAGGATAGGTTATCGCTACTTTCGCGCGATCATTTTTCTCAAGTTTTAAGAGATTAGCTGTGGTCTTTATCCGGCGTTTCGACGGCGTCTTGTTAAAAATCAAAATCTGCAAAATGGAACTTCTATGGGAACGATAGGCTTCCGCGGGTATTCTCTTCAAAATAATATATAAGATACTTTTCTTTATCATAATTATAAAGTTTCGACACAATGTGGAGGGGTGCCCGGAAAACTAATACTGAGCAAAGAATTAAGTTCCATAGAGTTAAGTCCCGGAAAACTAAGACCCAGGAAACTAAGACGGAAAACTAAGACCCGGAAAATTAAGTCCCCTGAAAACTAGTCAGACCCGGAATTGTTAAAGCTAGAAACTGGAAATCCAATACCGTGAGAAGTAAGACCGGGAAATAGGGGAAGTAAAGAGCAAATAAGGGAAGTACAAAGCTGTCATACAAATTCTATGAAAAAAAATGTGATGTCTTCAAGAGGTGTCCGGCTTATAGAGAGACAAACAATGTGACTCCAGTACAAGAAACTAAATCCGGACCTATTTGCAAACTGGCGAATGAATAAATATATGTCTTTTGTGCGCAAAACACTGAATTAAAATTGGAGCAATGTAATAGAAAAGTGGGATCATTCTCTCACTGTGCAAACAATCGGCGCTCATTACAAACAAACGTTCACTGCTTAGAGGTCTAAANGGGAAGTAAAGAGCAAATAAGGGAAGTACAAAGCTGTCATACAAATTCTATGAAAAAAAATGTGATGTCTTCAAGAGGTGTCCGGCTTATAGAGAGACAAACAATGTGACTCCAGTACAAGAAACTAAATCCGGACCTATTTGCAAACTGGCGAATGAATAAATATATGTCTTTTGTGCGCAAAACACTGAATTAAAATTGGAGCAATGTAATAGAAAAGTGGGATCATTCTCTCACTGTGCAAACAATCGGCGCTCATTACAAACAAACGTTCACTGCTTAGAGGTCTAAAAGCGTCACAGTATAGAGTCTGCGAAATAATAAACAAGGCAATTTATGGTATACTGTTTTGATGTATTTTTGACGTATTTTCACTCAATAGAACACTTCTTAAGTGTCCGTTGACGGTTTCAAAAGTGCCTGTTGTCGGTTTTAAAGGGTGTGTGTCCTGAGAGAGTATAGATACAGAAAAATAACAAAAAACGGCAGGAACCAACACCAGCTGTCTGCCTTATAGAGGTGTCTGTTAAGAGAGAGTTGAGTGTATGTCTCTTTTCAAAAATATAACGGAAGGAAAGCAACTTTGGCAACAATGGAAAAGCACACCGATACTTCTTTACTTCCTCTTTCCTTTCCTGGAAAGTATATGCAGAGTGTCTGCCCGCTCATACATGATAATTTATAACAGATATGGTAGACATTGGCTGTGAGAGCAGCTTGCCAAGAGATTATAACAGAAAAATTTTGAACAATTTTGAAGGATAACGAGTCGAAATCCCAATAGCCCAGGACCAGGCTCCGCACTGGGAGAAAAAGGAGAAAAAACTGGCGTGGGCGAAAAAAACATCTGCGAGCGAAGCGAGCCGAGAGGTAGTCTGGGTAGGAGTAAGAGAGGAGGGAGTGTGGAATAGTCTAACAAAGCAAAGTCAGGATGATGTCACACTTTTTGGCACTTTTCCCCCAGCCTAGAAGCCTTTGTCGTTCTTTACTTAGTTCTACACTTCTCAGAGGTAAGGAAGTGTGAAATACTCGTACAAAGTCAGGATAATGTCGCACTTTTCTCCCAGCCTAGAGCCACTTGTCTTTCTTTATTTTGTTCCACATTTCTCAGAGGTGTGGAAGTGCGGAATAGTCTGACAAAGTCAGGATGAAATCGCACTTTTTCCCCAGCTTCATTCTTTACTTAGTTCTACACTTCTTAGAGGTAAGAAAGAGTAGAATAAACTGACAAAGTCAGGCCAATGAAACAAATAAACAAAAAAATCGGGTTACGCGAGCTAGACAGTGTTTTTACTGTAACAGTTAAACATATTGTGGTACACGGAGCCGTCAGCGCCAGATGATATCCAGGAAAATATGGCTTATGGCAATTTTCTTTCTTAAATTGTAGCAAGAAAAGGAAAAGTGTTTATGAAAGTGCATTAGAAGTCCTTCTGACAGAGAGACCTCGCTCTGAGGGGAACTGGGTTAAGAGAATCGGCCGAAAAAGAATTCACAAGGTTAGGGTAATCCTCTGAAGGCAAGAGGGGGCAGCAAATTTAGTATTGGTACGTGCCGCAAAGATAACATAAAATTGCTGACCCTATCAAAAATTAAATAAGGAACTTCAACAAGGGATCAAAAACAAAATGGAAATCTTATCTAAGACAGGTACGTCTACGACTAATGGGTTCGTGACTGGGGAAAAGTGTGAATCACAATATCTTGACTTTGTCAGACTATTCCAAACTTGCACACTTCTGAGAAGTGTGTAACTAGTTATAGAACAACTCCCCGCGAGGACGATGGCTCCTTGGCCGTGTTATCAAGACTTTTCCCGGACAAGACGGCAAAGTCCGTGTGGCAGAAATTAAGACGAAGAACTCTACTCTAACTAGACCAATTTCTAAGCTATGTTTGCTGGAGGAAGCTGTTTAAAACTGTGTTTATCGAAACTTGAGAGTTTTAGAGACTGATTCAAATTACCAGGTTCTAATTAGTAGACTCTTAGTTTTAAGTGTTCCTCGTATTTATTTTGCTGAATCAGTTAAATTCAGCCAAACCCCCCAGGATGTTGGGGCAAATTTTTTTCCTTTTGTTTTTCGTTTTCTCACTTACTTGTTATCGTGTATTCTTTTTCTTTTCGCTCTCCGGTATTTTGTTAATTACGCTCCTTTGTTACGTGCTATATGTAAATTTCGTTATAGTTTGTTATCTCGCCCCTATTTATTACCAGTTTTACGGATCTATTAGTGTAACAACATTCGTCGAAGTAGATTATCTTTTTCCTCGGTGGCCCTGACCACCAACTCTGTTATCCTCAGCATTTGGAATTTACAAAATGAACGGGCAAGGGCCAATTCCAAAACACAACACATGAACTCACGATCAGCAAATGTTTTATGGTTTCGTAATAGTAAAACATTTGCTGATCGTGAGTTCATGTGTTGTGTTTTGGTATTGGCCCTTGCCCGTTCAAAGAGTGAGTGGACCTCTGGGAGTTTAGGCATAGTTCCCATGTACAAATTGTGCATGCCCTTGGTACTACCGTATTTTTCAAGTTGAACAAGATATCCCCAACACGGTATCCCCAACTTCGAGTGAAAGTTAAAATCCGAAACAAAGTTATTACAACAATGTTAAATCGTAAAAAGGAAATTGTTTTCTGTCCGCTGTGAAACAGTTAAATTTTAACTGAGGATTTTAACTTATAACTAACCAAAACTTTAAATAAAAGCTGCAACTTTTATCAGTTTTTATTTGTAGTCGGGTCCGTGAAAATTGGTCAGTAAATATAGTTTTTCATAAACGCGTTACGTCTTTGTCTCGTAAAACACTTCAACATCAGTGGGAGTGAATGTGAAGGATCCTGCATAGAATCTACAAGAGCCACCAGATGCAGAGGACCCAGAGGGGAGGGGGTAGGTGTCGCCACAGTGGGTGAAGGAATTTTGGTTGATTGCAGCGTTGTTAAGCAGGTCGGCCCCACCACCAAAGAATGGTCCGTAACTGGAACCTGAGGCTATCGCGTGGCTGTAACGACTTGACTTGATGTTCAGCTTCACAGGAACGTAGCCATTGATGTTATATAACGAGAACAGGAACGATTTACTGGATGAGACAAAGCGATAAGAACCTGTGGAAAACACAGCCATGTATATGCACTTTAGACAGTGACAGATAAGTTCTTAAAAACATTATACAGGCTGTGGATAGTGTTCATAGGCATCACCGGCTGGGGACCAACAAAATTTATCAGATAAAAGCTTGCTATGAAATTCTTTAAGTATGATTTCAAAGATCTCAGAACAGCAATTCCACAACAAGAAACAAGTAAAAATTATATAAAACAAGAACCGCCGAAAGGCGATTTTTAACTGGGCTGCAAAGGGGCTACTTTTTCTGAGGGGAGGGGGCGGCTATACACACTCAGGCTACCATAAAACCTTGTCGCCGACCATTGCATGCGACAGAATCTCATGTGAGACAGTAACATAAACTCATTCAGAACATTGCACCCTTTTGAAAGACTTTCGTAGCCAAAAAAAAGAGTACAATTTTTAAGTGGGAGCAATATAATAACTTCTAAATTCCACCATTATGAATGAAAACTAGAACCACTACGTGGAACTTACCGGGGCCCAGTGGGAGACGGGATTGCATAGTTTACCTCTCGCACCCCTTCCCCCTCCTCTGTGGAGGCTAATACTTAGTCTGAATTAACTCATGCAGAAGAAAAGCAACAAAATGCATGAGAAAGGAGGATGTTGTTGTAACGGTCTGTGTTATAGTACTGTTTTTACACTGTGATGTCAATAAGTGTGATCTGTATAAGGTTTTTATTTGTTTTTAAGTTTGAGTGAAAGAGCAAAAATCACTGACAGTTTTGGGTTGAATGGTAATGACAAAGTTTGCAAAGAAGTTTGTTACAGAATTATCACAATTTTGCCTACACGGTCTGCATTACACTTCTCATAGAACAAACATGCATGTTCATGGAGAGTCTGAAGTGTTGAAGAATCCCAGAAAGTGCATGATTTGATGACAGAGAAACAAACTGCATATATGGACATAATAAAATGCTTATTTATTGATGACTGAGTATAATTTGTTAATTCACTGCACATTGAAATGGAGGCATTTGATTGTAAGGCAGTGGTTGATACATAGTGGCATTCATCAATATGACCTATAGTAATTGTAGAGGAAGTATTTCTTTCCTGAACTGGGTAAACAGTAGTAAGTGGTGCAAACTGGCCTTGATTAGATTCTACTATTTGTATAGAAACATTTAATGCATCTGCATTAACTGCTTGAATGATAAGTGCATCAGCCCATGTACCTTGAATACACATATTATTCAGATATCTTAGGCCATGAATTTTCGGTATTGCTTCCAATAAAGCTCTCTGGGTTGTCTCTCATAAATTGAACCCCTGCAGTACGTATATGCATATGATGGTTGCTATTGCCATATAATTGATGCGATACAGATCTAAAGAAACAATCACCTGCACTGTCAACATCTATTGATTGTAAACCAAGTTCACCTAATCTTGACTGCATCAAATTCTCACAGGAAATAGGAGAGATCAACTGCATTGTTGAGCTCTGATTTTGCATAAAAGGTCTAATTATTACTTCATGATGATCAGTGTTGTATTGAGTAGGTCCTGGCATTCTTCTCAACATCTTTACTTAGTTTGAAATCAAATAATTGGTCATATGACTCACACAATTGCAAGAAAACAATGATAAATATCGACGTGCTTTACATTTTTTCATTATCCTCTGATAATGTCTGCTAAAGAAAGACAACAAATAAGCTTTCTTGGGTATAGCCATTTTATTTAAGTTAATTATCTTTGGATCGCATTTGTTATTACATTTATATCGTGCATGATAAAGTTTTCTCACCTTATTAACATAGCGATGGAGCTTTGAAGACTTCGGTGTGTCAATCGTTGAAATCTTTTTGAAGACAAATTTCTTCAACATGCTAATCTTCTCGTTGAGACCTCTAAGAAATAGCAGTGGAATTCTGCTCGGTTCACGAGCACGTCTACATCGCCTTGTAGCACGTTTTTTTAAGATGATATAAAGTTAGCTTTGATAAGTGTTCGCTTTGATTCTCGATAAATTTCACGATGGAAGGTTCACTCAAGGTAGATAGCTTTGATAAGTGATTAACTCTTAAGTGATCGCTCGTAAATTTGTCCCTCCAAATATTCACTCTTAAACTTTCGCTCATAAACTAATGCATCGTAAAGGTTGGGGAACGAAAAAGCTATAATCTTTCTCTTGACTGTCCTCCATGCCTCGTGCTTTTCAAAATGGCGGATAAGATTTCAGTGAGCCAGCGATATATCTCAGTCAGCGATATATCCCTAACAATGTAACGTTGAAAAAAAGACAGAAACCGTCTGCATTTTAAGACCGGTGCCAGCCTTCGGCTGGGCCCCGGTAATAAACAAGTTAGCCATTAATTCTAAGCAGGAAACGATTTGCATTATTTTCACGCACCCCTCCCCCAATCCCTCTGTGCCCCAAAATATAACGTGACTAATTTGACGTAACCGGAAATTCAGAAATTGTTGTCGTTCTACGAGCATAAAATGCGACAGACTGAGCTGATTTACACTAGACAGAAATATTGTATTGTATGAAAACCAGGAGCATACTAAAACAGACAGCCAACTGTCCATTTATTCCGCCTGATCCAGGGGCCTCACTGACTGCACTGAGACTTTACTGCCCTTTTCACAAACATGCGAACTCTAAAGTTCAAAAGCCACCTTCACAATTGTAGTTTTCGCTGCCGTCAATCATAATAGACCTATTCGGCTAACTCAATGTTGTACCCAATTCTAACCCTTTGGGAATAAAACGTTTTGTTACAGGAATTTCCACATCATTTAAATGTGAATGCCACATTATAATACAAATACAATGCACAAAGAATCTTAACCCCGGGAGATTTGAATTGGGTACAACATTGAGTTAGCCGAATAGGTCTATTACGATCACAAGCAACGAACCTTGAAACAGAGAAACACACAAAACGGATCGAAATCAACAAATCACAAACCACGACCTTTTGAACGCGTGAAGTAAAGTTTTGTTTCCTAAGAGGTCCGTTAACATGATTGGCAGCAGCGAAAAAAGCAACCGTCGGTTAGCTTCTGAACTTCAGAATTCGCATGTTTGTGAAAAGTGCAGTAAATAGACGATCCTAATTTGCGGTCTACAGTCTACATGAAAACGCACTATTTTTTCCACAAGATAAAAAATATTCAGTTTGAAGATTTCCCTCTTGGTATTTTTCTCTAACTTAAAGGAATAAAATCCTTTGCGTTTTGTGACTTAAAAAAGTTTAAAGATTTCTCGCTCGCATGTTGCCTTCCTCAGCACGCACTTCAAACCACCACGATGTAATTAGCTGAAACGATCGATAACATATTTTTTACCTGATACCGATATGAGTTAAAAATTCGCTCGAGTTCACTGTTTGTCTCACCGATGACTAACTTTTCTTCATGGAAGATAACTATGCCGCTTTATTACTCCTCCGAAGTTTTTGTGCCAGCTAAACAATATGGAAACACTATTCACAGTCCTTGGATATTAAAAAGACTGAACGTGACGCACTATTGTGCCTTTGTTTACTTCTGATCACATCTTCAAGCTAAGTCACTCTTTTCAAGCGATTCATCTCAATGCACAATAATTGACCCTTCTATTAGTTAAAACCCTATGGTTCATTCATATTAAAGCTGTTTTTGCCCCTCACATTGACTGTGTTCGTTCGTATTCAAAACACCTTTAGGAAAATAAAGGTCGTATAAGTCATGTGTATTATGTTTCGAGATAAATGGATTATACGCTTTTTTAAGTTTCCATTTTGCAGTGACTTCAGTTTACATCTCCATAAAATGGTAGAAGAAATATCAAGAAACATCACGAGAGCTGAAGATTTTCAAAGGCATGTTTCTGAAACTCACTAATGCTGACATCAATATAGCGTGCTTGCTGAATGGGCGAAAACACAGAATTGTGATCACAAGATCATGTACAAATTTAATGATAAAAGCTTAGCAAGATACAGATACAAACAAAAGCAAACCCCCTGAAACCTCGACGTGGGCTACACTTGTATGCTCTACTCAGTCACCAAACCTTGTCAGTAATAGCTCCTATTTTCCTCAAGTCGGTCTTTGTGAAGCTCCCGGATGGGATGTCCCGGTGAAGCTTTGAACTTGTGTGCGAAATTCTCAGAGTGTCTATTTTTGTCCGTGTCTTCTTTATCCTCAGTATCCGAAATTAAGACCTCCAAAGTGGCGTGTGTTGCATTAAATAGAAGGAAATATTTAAAGGAAAAGCCAGTCTTCTCAGGATTTTTCAAAGGGGGGGTCACAGAAGCTAATCACCAGATCACCATCCGGGTATCGCCGACTATATATGGTTTATACCGCTGCTCTCCCTCGTGTATCAGCGGGCTCAGTAGTATTATCACGGCATGAAGGCCCATATTAACTAATCACAAGAGCGGTTGACGAAAATACTTTACAGAAAAAAACAAATTTTAAAAAAGTGGGCTTTTCAACAATGGCTTTTACGGCCAAGATATTGTCATGGCGTTTTCGCCACCTGAATATTGCCGGTAGGTTGTTTGCTCAAAAGAAGGCCTACCAAGGGGTGGGGGGGTTCACGGGCACCCCAGGACCCCCCTAGCTACGCCCCTGGAACTTCTAACATGGCAAAGTTGTCACGTCCCTCGCTCATGGACGTGCGTAACATCAGGATTCATCTGACATTCATCGGCAACTGAGTTGTTCGCTTCACTGACTACGACAGCTTACAATCAAGTCTTCAGCCATAGTGTCGTCAACTGGTGAAATACTTTGCTCATAAATTGTGCATATTAATTGCTCATGTACTACATCGATCGATAATTCTCTCTTTGAGTTCACGAAGCGGCCCCGGCGTTCCAAACCTGACGCTCACAGTCATCTTTTAGCGTGAACCTACCGTGAACGGCGTGAGGGTTTGTATGCAAGGTGAGCATATCTCTGAGTTTCCCAGCGCCAACATCATCAACTGACTTAAACTCGAACAATAAAAAAAAATATAGAGTGACTCCTATGATCGAATCGCTTCGAACAACGCAAATAGCCTTCTTCAGGTTCGCAACGCCTTCTGGGTTTCTGGGGGGAGGGGGGGAGACGAGGTACAAAAAGTATTCGTGCAAGGGAAAATCCTATAAAATCATTTGTGAGAACATCGTTTCTTGGTACCAGACCCTCGTGTCTTCCCTCTCCCGG
>CALNXI010002303.1:7752-25252 GCA_942486025.1 Porites evermanni | reverse complement strand
GGTGGTGGTGGTGGTGGAGGGAAAACAATAGAAATGGGGAGGAGGAGGAGGGAAAACAATAGAAATGAGGAGGAGGAGGAAGAGGAGAAGGGAAAATAATAAAATTGTGGAGGAGGGAATAATAACATTGAGGAGGGAAAATAATAAAATTGAGGGAAAATATTAAAATTGTGGTGGAGGGAATAAAAAAAATTGAGGAGGGAAGATAGCTTGCTTTCTTTGACTATTTTAATAGTTTTCTTTCAAATCGCTGTGTATTTGACTCGTTTTGTTTTAGCAATTATTAGTCGCGTGTTTAATCAATTGATCCTTGTTAAGTTATTTTTTTTATAATAATACGTCAATATGCTCCCTTGAGGTTTTTCCTGTGGAGCTAATTTGTATTCAACTTTGGGCTTGTGAACTCGCATAATTAACTGACTCACGGTGCGTGAAACGTTGAGACTTCAATAGTTTTTCATTTCCTCGAGATAAAACGGAGAAAACAGTTCTGTAATAGTCAGACAAGTTTACAGCTCGATTCGACTTGCATGTTTGGAGCAATGTTTTAAAAAATATTGGTGATAGTAAGACTTTTTCCTTAGCAAAGCGATTGCAAGAATGAAATACTGAAGGGAAAGCGCGCTTTTATGTTAAACACATAATAGATTGTTTACTATTCAATCAGGGTTAAAAGAGCCCGGGCAAGTCTAGGCAAGCCTATTGTTCTTATTGTAGTAGAGTGACGCTCATTAGTAAACCTATCCACTTCATTATAAATGGAGGAAGGCACTTAATTAGTATGCAGGTAATAACAATGGGTGACGTCATAGACTAGACCCATATGCCTATTAATTAAGGGAATCCACTTTTTGCGAGGGAAGACGGGAAGACACCAACGGGGTTAAGTTTGACCCTAGTATACTACTTGCCAGGGGACCCTTTCTTTCCCTTCGGCCCTGGTGGGCCGGGAGAACCTGGGAGACACGTGCCACCCTGTGATGATGAGTGATGTTGTTTTAACTCTGCCAAAATTTGAATTTGCGTCTTTTCCTTCGATGCTTAGTGGACTGAGGGTCTAAAAAATGCAATAATTAATCCGTCACATTACGGTCAGCAAAACTAAGGAAGTCAAGCACCAAACAATTTACTGGTCAAAGGGTAGTTTTTAGTTTCAGGCAAGTGCTTTAGACCATAGTTATTGACAGCTATATCGTTTATTTTTTCCCAATTTCCTGCCCATTATCTTCCCTTTCAGTACGCTATAATATTGAGAAATAATTGATTTTCTTACGCATTTATTAGGCCAGTGTATACCACCTGATAGTCATGGTTGAAGATCAGCAATAAAACGTTTTTGCTCACCATTCTCATTCTGTTACATGCTGTGTGTTCCTGGTGTGTTTTAGCTGGGTTGGTGCGTAACAGCGTTGGGAAAAAAGTTTCAGCGAGCGTTGATAAGCGTATTAAGGTCAGTTTTGTGGAAATCTTTTTAAATTACTGTCGCAAGGCAGTTTTCCGCTTAACGGGCTCGCTTTTTGCTCCTGCCGGGTCCTGCAATGCTAGCAGCGATGATAATGCTTCTTAAAGATAATATTTAACAATTGTTCCAGGAGGGCGCGTAGGATATGAGATGATAGATAGCCAACGAGGTCCACTAATCGTATTTTATTCTAAGATCCAGTCAATAACACTACTTTCTACAGCATAGTCCGCAGGCGTTTTCGGCTCGGTCATTCCCGGACTCTACCATGAGCTGCGACGCCACCGAGAGATACTCGCCGAGAACCGCGTTCTCTCGCCCGCTATCCAGTCCCAAACTTCTCGCGGACAACGGATCAAGGAGAAAGGAGAAAGGCAAAGGACGGCAATTTCTGTTTCTGAGAGGTCATTTTGCTCTGATTGCTATTGGAGTCTGATACTCCCAGTATACGGTTACTTTGTATAAAAAAACTGTTTCAGCTGTTATTCAATACCCAGATCACAAGTCTGGGTATCGAGCCAGCGTTGTTCTGCTGTTTATAATATATGTGAAACTTCCTTTTAATGTTTTCCGATACAAAGGTTAGGTTATTTATACTTTTGAGTGATCATTTTTCATTTTTCAAAGATAGTTGCTTCTACGTGGCGTTTCGTTGAAAATCACCAGATTGCAAAACTGATGGGAAGATCAATGGGAACTTAACCCTTTTTAAAGCCCTAAGAGTGATCAGCATCAAATTTCTCCTTTTAATATCTATGCTTTGTAAAACAGAGTGGTCATGAGAATTAAGGACATGATCACACTAGATGAATCTAATTGAGACTTCAACAAATTCTCCCCACTACTTCTACTGAAAACGTATAGGGATAACAAATGAGAATTTGAATTTTGATGTTAGGGTTTAAAGAGTTAAGGCTCTCAAGTAACTAAAATAAATAGTATAACTGTAACTATTCAATCTTGCCGGTTGAACCTAGTTTCGTCAGTGTGGAGACGAGATGTCCGAAAGTACGTCTTAAAATTAAAGACACCGGGGCTGGGGTATTTACCATTTACATAAGAAAAACCGGAAATTCCGGTTTTCCGGTTTGGTTTCGTACCTTTCCGTTTAGGAAGTTTCAGAAAATATGGGCTGTGATCTGACGCGATGATATTTTTCTTCTCTTTTTAGTTTGTTCAGATGATTTGGATATATTTTTTAACGGTTTGTTCACCGGCCCACGGCCCACCATGTCAAACGTTATAGTTTTATGTTTATGCGCAAGAGCCGGGTAGTTCATGTAAATGATAAGCAACTCTGGAGAACTAAGACCCGGAAAGCTAAGTCCCGGAAAACTGATAAAGGAAGTAGCAAGCGGTTTTAGAAATTCTGTGATAAAATTGCTTAAGTCCCTCTCCAACACATTAGAACCATTCCCCAAATTAGTATGGGGATTTTTCCAAGCTATACGGCTCCAACACAGTAATACATTTTTTTATCTTCTATCTATCTATCTACCTAAAAGAATTGCGGAAGGAGAGAGACTTTTACCAACATTGGACAAACTCGCCAATCCCTCTTTATCAATTTAATTTATTCATGAAAATGTCGTGGACCTTGCTACTAATTTTTGGGTAGATTAAGGTTGTGTAGCATTTACATGGGCAAACCGGTCGGCTCATGATTTGGGTACTGAAAAGGTAAGCAAAATTCAGGACTTGTAAATTTCGTCTCGGAATCGCGTTCACCATCTGAACAAATCAGTTCATTTACCGAAACACGGCCGTAAAAGCCTACTGAAACTGCATGGCATCAAAGATGACTTAATGAAATGGAACCCGAATTTCCGTTTAGAACATCCCGTCCGAAAATACAGGACTACCTTTTCAGATATTCCCTTGCTCCCTTGCTCTCGGAAACTTTGTAACAGTAAACGAGAAGTAAAGGGAAAACTTTGTCACGTGGTATACATTGATGTTTGCCGTTTGCCGTAAACGTGATTCTAAATCTCGCTAATGGCTCTACTTATGGAACGGGAGAGGATGTAACACCAGGAGATAAAAGCAAGTCTGGTACAGATTGTTTCCGTAGGTCATTAAAAGCTATTAAGAGCTCATATGGTTTTGTTGCCGGATTCCTCAAAACGTATTTTTCATTTGATTTTTAGGAAAAAGACAGGATGAAGGATGAGAGACAAATGGCCGCAATGTGAAAGTACTGCCACTAAAATTACATTTATTAATAACCTGTTTATTTATTATTAACAACTATTAAGCATTTGCATTAACAATTCATTTTTTTCTGTGTTTTATTCCCCTTCTTGCTGATGACATAGGCTTTTTAAAGTCTATAGCATGAGGCAATAGCTCAAATAAAAAAATGGATCAATTGAACTACTGGTTTTTAACGGACGGCTCTGTAATGAGATCATGTATAGAATTTCAAATAAAAGCTTTTTACACTTCAGTAATCGCTTTCATTTCAGGGTCCATGGAAATTGGCTGAGTCAGCAAACATAAGTTTGCGTAAACGGTTTAAGTTGTTGTCTGTCATCAACAACGAGCTTTATTTGCATGACCATATAAGCACATACAGTATTGCAAAAGTTATTTTACATGATCATAGGGCAATTGCGTTACTTTGGTATTTATTTGTCACGAAAATCAAAGCAGGCTGAAATATATATTATGAATTGTATATTGATAAAGTAATGAAAGGAGTTCATCAGTTCATTGATCAAAATGTTTACAGATAAGTGGGTAATATTTGGAATTAGTCTTGACTTCACTGTAGAAATTATTCCTAATCATAAAGTCTGTAGGACAGCGAAAAAGAAAGTGAACTTCGTCTTCTATTAGATTGGATCAACAAGAAGGGCAATGCCTATTATATTCGTAGTTTGATTGCATCTACCCATTTCTATCATTAGTTTGTGACTGCTTATTCGTAGTTTTACTAAGGCCCTTCTCCCAGCTGTTCCTCTAGTTAAGTCTAAGCAAAAAGAAAGTGAACTTTGTCTTCTATAAGATTGGAGCCACAAAAAGGGCAAGGTCTATTATCTTTCGTAGTTTGGTTTTAACTATCTCAATTTCTATCATTAGTTTGTGATTGCTTATTCGTATTTTTCCTCCCAGCTGTTCCTCTTGTTAATTCTAAGTAATTAGAGGAACGTTAGAGGTGGTATGATCAGTTTTAAAAGACCTAAAAAATTCAAGTTTTTGAGAATTTTGTTGCCAATATGAGATATATTCCTGATTCATTGAACTTACAGAGCTTTTTACCATAGCCGTACCTAATAAATCAGGATTAAAGTCAGGTAGGTTAAAATGTTCTGACATATTCATCAAATGAGAGTGCAAGCTATTTTTGCAGTTATAGTGTAAGTCAAATGAGATTTAAAAAGATTTTTTGACGAAAGATTCCTCATCTTTAGACTGAATGTACAAATGTATTTGAGAATTTTTTTTATTGATAGTGATGTTTAGAGGAAAACGACCAAGTTCTGCTCCACAAGCTATATTAGAAGCTTTGTTATTTACCTCTAAGTAACGCTTGCAAAATTGAAGATGTGTCTCCCACATCAGTGGGAGTGAATTTGCAGGATCCCTGCATAAAATCGACAGAAAGAACCAAATGCAGAGTACCCAGGGGAGAGCGGTTAGGTGGCACCACAGCTGGTGTGTTCTTAGGCTTTTAAAAATAGAAGACAAAGTAGCTCCGACAAAAAGCACAACTTAAGCTTACGTCTCCCTTCAGTTTTTCCCCTTCCGCCGTTGTTTTGCCGGCTCTCTACAGTATTCTTCCTTGACAGCAAAACAAGCAAAACTATTCCACTCCGATTTCCGAGATATTTTTCACACTTTTTACGAGAAAAACACTTCGAGAAAAACTTTTCTCGTTGAATGTCTGCGAAGTGGCGCTGCAAACTGCAAGCGCCTATAAAAGGCGGGAGTTTTGGCGCGAAAGTATCATTTTTCTCACACGTGAAAAAACATCGTTTGGGTTTCTTATTGGACGTATCATTAGGGCCATTTATACGAGGAAAAATAGGACGCGTCTTAAATAAGACGCTAACTTTCCGTATAAACGGCACATTTCGTCTAAAATAAGACGCGGCTTAGCTAAGACGCGTCTTATTAGATAAGACATGCTCGTATAAATGGTACAGTTCGCGTCTTATTCAAACGCGTCTTATGTAAGACGCGTCTTATTTTTCCTCGTATAAATGGCCCTAGTGTTTTTTGTTGTTGTTTTTTTTTTGTTTTTTTTTCTCGTGTGAAAACCATCGTTCGCTTCTCTGATTGGCTAGAACTCATTTCCGTATGTAAATTTACGACATAGCTTTTTGGTGAGTATTCCTCAGTATGTACAGTTTAGATGGCAGACACGTTCCTGAAAATATTGTAAGTTGTGTATTTTGGGTTCACTGGCTGAGGACAAGAGTAAAATAATCACAAGGTTCTCAGGTAAAAACTATCAATCGAGATATAAAACTATGATAATATGATTTTAAAGGCAAAAGCCATGAAATTATGATAATATGATTGTGAAACTGTGAAAGGTTTGAACCCAGGAGTTATTTCATAAGTAGGTTGAGTATGATCGTGCGGCTGAACGTATTCCTGACTCCTGGGTAGGACTGTTGGTCACAGTGACTGGCGTTTCGACAACCTGTACAGCAGTCATCTTCAGAGACAAAGTGGTTATTGATCTTCGAAGCTACACCCTAAATTGTTTGGATACGCGGATACGCAGTGAAAACACCGAGCTTAGAGGATACGCAGATACACAGATGTGACACATCGCAAGTGAATACCAACTTCGTGTAACATACTTGAAATGACCTTGTAACATTATGCAAAATTCAACTAAGTTTCCGAGAAAAGCAAGCTACAAATATAATATACATCGTCCCTTAAACCATTGAACCGAGACAAGCAAAGAATGTGATCAAAAAATCCCGGTCGTAGTTATATGCAACATTCAACTAAAAGCTAAATAAGGTTCCCGAGAAAAGCATGCTACAAATGTAATCAAATCGTTCTTTAAGCCATGTCCCGAGACAAGCATGATGCACATGTCCTCAAGGTGGCAGGGTATTCTCCAAATTCTGTTTTCCACATCACTAGTTACTTGCCGAGCGGAAAGTGTACGCCTGTTATGAAGGCTACGCTCTGTTGGTTGTTTAGGACATTGCAAAGCGGGTTGAAGGACGAGAGAAACAACCAGGAATGAGGGTCGTAAAGGGGCGTACCAAATCCCAGTTCCCAGCCTAAATTTGGCCCAAATCCCAGTTCCCAGGCTAATTTTTGCCAAAATCCCAGTTACCAAATCTAAAATCCCATTACTAATGATTATTTGCAAAATCATGCGCTTGATTCTGCTAGCTGGTAGCTAGACCGCGGGCGCGAAGGCGAAAAATACTGATTTCACGGTCTCTACTGAGGAGTGCAAGGTCTATTGCTACGAAATTTTATTTTTCTATTTCAAAATATTGGAGCAAAGACCGCTAAAGAAAAGAAATCCCATTCCCATTTTATAATTGTTCATCCCATTCCCAGTGGCTAAATCCCAGTCCCAGTGAGTAAATCCCATTTTCCCAGTCCACAATAAGGCTAATCCCAGTTTCATTTTACCCCTTCACGACCCTCAGGAATACATGGCATGCGTCTCAGGTCTGCATATTTGTGGTACGGTTCGGGAGTGAATGAAAGAACGAGATACATGTATAAAGTACTTTCACGTCGAGTCTTGGTAGCCCTTTTTTTCTTTTCAGTTTTGTGTCTTATGATATGGAGGCGACTGGAAAACTCAGTTAGGTCCACAAACATTTGGTAGCCTGTTCCAGGTTCTGAGATAGTGAGGAAGAAGCGAAAGTGAAAGGGACGCGAAAAAAGGGGCAGGGCGGGAAAAAGGAAAAAGTTCGCGCTTTCTCAATCCCGCGGATCCGACTATCTCCAAGCCTGGGACAGCCTAGCAGCTTTGTTATACTGTTTTCAAAGGTCATAGTTTGTAGTCTAACAGCTTAAAAGATCTCTGCGTTTAAGTAGTGTTCTTAACGATAACGAAAGGGAACTGTTTTAGACATTCTTGGCAAAAAAAAAATCATAATCAAAATTTGTCTCCCTCAGGGGCCCGATTGGAAATATATAATTGTAAGCTCCTTTTCTTTCATAGCCCCCTGCTGGGTGAGGGGTCACTAAGCGGCTGTCAATTTGCTGTTGGCTCAGTATGAAATTGGTGGTAAATTCACCAGCACTACTAAGAAAGTAGATGTAATTGTGTGGCGGAACATTCCATAGCAGCGCAGAAGCAGAAGCAGAAGTTTTTTTAAATGCTTAGCCAATTTTGGAAAAAGCCGTACTGTACCTACAAGCTAGCCCAAAATTAGCGCGAAGTAACTTCTGAAGAATTAATTATTTAAGGCAATAAACCTATTTTCTTAAACAGTTACGAGTTCATTCTTAAGTGTCCAAACATTTTCCGCCGTTCGACGTAATGCACTGTTCCTAGAACAAGAGCATTTTTTGGTCATACGGATCGTTTCATGCATAATGATTTTAATCGTGATTTCCCACAGGTCCCTGGCTTTGGAGGTGGAAAAGCGCCCTGGAGACGAGGTTGCACAGGTCTGTGTACCTACATCGCATGGAAAAATGTTCCAATGTCCCCACCTTTGACCATGACTTTAACCAACTAATGAAATTTGACACAAGGGGTTTTAAGTTTATAACATGTATTCTTTGTCTCTTTCTTTTTCGGACTACCATTTCTCGGTAAAGGAGTAGCTATCTTAGACCACTGCAACCCAATAAACGCCAGCATCTAGACGTCTTGTCTGTTTTAAGGTAGTTTTTTAGTGGAAATGACATCAAAGTTAACAGTTTTCACGGCTCGATGTCTTGAAAAAAAACTGGAAGAACAATCTCAATAAAAGTGCCTCCAGCCCTGAGATCGTTAAACGGGAGGCCAAGCTTGTGACAGAAACCTAACTGTAAATAAACCATACCTGTCTCAAAACTGGCTGAGCGGCCAATGATAGAGAAACAGTCACAAAGCAAACTAAATTATGTTTATTCGTTTAACAAAATATAAAACAGATTGAATGGCTTCTTATCATAAGACTTCAGTATAAATGGTAAGTGGTGACTTCTCTGAATTATAAATTCTGATCTTACGAATTCATCACTTTTTTATGAGGATACTAGGAAATCATGTATCTCTTATTGTTTTTTCATCTGCAGCTCCAATATAACATCCATGTATCTATAGCTAGCCATGACATGCTCTTGGTGCGTTCTCCTCACCATAACATTTAATATGGAAGTTTCATTATCTCGTCAAAAAGGTCGAAGGTATTAGAAAAAGATTACATCAGGTAAAGAAAAACTTTTTTCCTAACGTCAATTTCAAACTGATTTTCAAACTAGATAAGGCTAGCCTAAGTGAAAATCAAAAGGATTTTCAACGTCGCAGAGATTAGCCTCCAACACAGGCGTTTTTAGGGGAGTCATATTTTCTCAGAACTCCCTTGAAATCGTCTGCGTGGGAGGCTACGTGGAGATAGGATAATAGCTAATAATGGTCAAATTAAATGGTTTAAAATTGTAAGTGAAAACATCCAAGGACAGCTGAATAATAAACTAGAATTTCACATAAGAACTTCAAGATGATCACCTTCATTTCTATTCTTGCGAAACCAGGTTCGTGAAAGTTGGCTAAGTCAACAAACAAGTTTGCATAAAGACACTAAGTTGTTATCTCGTAAAACACTTCAGCATCAGTGGGAGTGAATTTGTAGGATCCTGCATAAAATCGACAGGAAGAGTGACGTGCAGAGTACCCAGGGGGGAGGTGGTAGGCGTAGCCACAGTATGTGTAGGAATTGCGGTTACTTGCAGCGTTGTTGGATAGGTACAGGTCGTGTCCGTTACCAAAGGTTGGTCCGTAATTGGAACATGTATAAATAGCGTAAAGACTTGACTTGATGTTCACCTTAACAGGAGCGTAGTCATTAATATTATATAACGAGAACAGGAACGATTTGCTGGATGACACATAGCGACACGAACCTGTGGAAAACACATGTAAAATTTAGATTACAGATACGTTCATAAAAATATTGGTCAAAGGCTTTACCGACTAAGGACCAGAGAAAACTGATCAAATGCCCAGCTAAATATGAAAGCTATATTATGTAAGAAGAGAAACAATACAATATCGGTTTTCATTTTCAGTAGCACAAGCTTCAATAGTATAAATACGGTACACGAACAATCAGAACAATCAGATTTACTGAAGTGAAGCTGGCCTCCTACTGGGCTAGTTGTCAATTCAAGATACGGGAAGTATTGTAAGTTGTTGCGAGTTTCTTTTTTCTACTCACTCGTTTTGACACTAGTAATGTAAATTCATTTATTGATAAAAAGTCAGTGTCACATGAAAACTGCTCAAAATTTTTGACGTCCGTCGTTTTGGTCGTTATTGGTCCATACGGACCCATGCATGTTAGCCTTACATTTAAGCTACTAAGAAGGTAATTAGCTAAACAAGCAAGGGTACGGATCTTTCCACTGATACCTCATTTAGCCAATTTTGACTAATCCCGACAGAGTTACAGACAAAAATCAAGCAATATATGGCGAACAACTTCACCGTTAGTTTTGCCATTTACCTAGTACTCCTTGCAGATAAAAATTGTGCCTTTCTTAGAAGAAAATTCAGTCAAAATTCCATGTGAAAGAAAGACGATAATGTGGGCAACAAAACTGGCTGTAAAAAGAAAGGCAAAGGGAGAAAGAAGAGATAATAAATAGAATGATATGTGTGAAGAGGAGAACTCAGAAAAAAATTCTCAGTTCTAGATGGAAATTGAACCTACGACCTATTCCAGACACTAGTCCGATGCTCAAACCACTGAGCTACTAAGAATTCTAGAAATGAGCAGGTCATTTGTAGGCTGATATATATAGCTATTACTGACATCTCGCAGTCACATGTCAAATAAACACATGATTTAACTGCATCATGGAGTCACGTAAGTACTCCCTGAGTAATAAAAATAAATAGAATGATAAGTGTGGAGAGAAAGGAAGAGAGCGAGAAAAAAGATCGGAGTAGATTCGCCACTATGCTCGAAAAACAAAAAGCTACTTAATTACATCCAATTAGCAGAAAATTATGTTCTTGTTAGTGTTGGAAATCTATTTTTTAGCCATGTCTATGCTAACTTGCTAACTCACTGCTAACTGGCCAAAAAACTGTCCAAAAAAGAAGATTTGGTCAAAAATGCTGTTTTCCGTAATAATTGGATGACGACAAATGCTTAAAAAAATCGAACACCTGTTCAAATATTTTCTTTTCTGGTCACTTTATCATTCGCCATTCCCTGACAGTCTATATTTGTGTCCTTTTTTATTTAAATGTTGTGTTTTGACAGTTCTAAACAGTTGAACTAGTTTTAATTTAACAAATAATGGATAAACCTTTTACCACAGGAAATTGGTGCAGTGCAAGTTACCGGTCTTTTGCCAAGATAAATACTAGATAGGGATTATCCATCGGTACGTCAAAAAGAAAAAAGAAAGTGCCCGAAACATTTTAAAGTGGTACTAACTTAGCAAGGATTTTGCTACCCAAAGGCAAAAAAGCCATTCTTTGCTAAATTATCCGATGGTACAAACAACATGTGGTGAAAATTTTACCTTTAGTTATACCACGCTAAACATTTACCGTGTTGTTATGTGTAACCACACTTAATATTTACTGACTTGCTCTTAGGTCCTGTCCACATCTACCCGGATGTTTTAGAAAACGAATTGATTTTATCTCCGTTTTAGCCTTTCGTCTGAGACAGCATTTTTGGGCACCAAAAAGGCAGATTTTCGAAAGCAGTTCCAACTGGAATTTTTGTTAAAAAACGCCAGCGTTTCGTTTTCGTGAGGACGGAAGAAAAAGGAGGTTTCTTTAAAAACGATGATGTCATACGTCATACAGCGCATGCCCTGTGTGGGATTCTATCCTACCAACGTCTTAGCGTTTCCGTGTGGACGAGCTAGAATGATTTGTATACACTATGTTTGGATGCATTTTTTTTTTTTGACACGGGCAGAATAGCTCCGTTTTCGAAATATCCGGCTACCAGTGGACGGAGCTTTAACTAACTATGTTTCAAAAACAATAGTTACAGTGGGACTATTTCCATTAAAGATACTCTGTAGTATAGAGCTCTACACCATATGCAATGAACTGTACATTCCCTATAACATGAACTGTGTGCGACACAGACAACTGATACTTGCTAGGATTGGACTAAGATTAATAAACAAGAAGTCAAATGAATGTCACATTACATGAAACGTTATTAAGTATCACTGCCAGTTACAAAAGTAGAAGTGCCAGTCACAAAGCTAGCAGGGCAAATTATTAAGTGTGCATTCTATTGTATAATTTGTCGGATTAAGTCTGTTATGAAATCAGATACTCACCACCCCAAGACTTGTCAGTGTATCCACCAAATACGTAACTACCAACTTGGACGATGGTTACAGTGGGACCTTTTCCATCACAGTTGCTGTGGAATGTTGATGCCGCCCAACCATCTGTCTTAGCGTGCCAACACCTCACAAACCTGCTGCGACCTGGACTCTGAAGGACTGGGTCTAAATATGTACTCAACTTAGCCCGGTACTTGCTATCAAGGCTGGCGAGGATACTGGATGAAGTGAGAGCACCTGAAAATATAAGGAAAAAAATCGAAGAAACAAACAACAGTGGACCAGGAGCCATAATCGAAGTAAGAGACTCTAACTGGATACCTTGTCCACTAATGGGGCTGGTTCAATCGAATTAGTCAAAAGTGCTATTGTTAGCACAAATTGGGCCATAAGGCGGGCGCATTTTTTTGCGACGGCGCCGCGAAAAGGATAAACAAACAAAATGGCATTAGAAAATATCTCCGTAGGAGATGAATAAATTCCATTTCTATCAACATTGCCTCCTTCGAATTTGAGGTAAGAATATCCCTGTTTGGACGAAACAGAAATATCCCTGAAAAAATATCAAATATCCCTGTTTGGTTTTTTTGGGACCAAAAGGACGGTGGAAATTTAACTACAACAAGATAATTATAGCTAATTTTCCTCAAATATCTCTAAGACTTTGAATTCATAATAAATGCAGTTCCACCAGCTTCAAACAGCGTCTAGCGGCAGAATTTCCCACAAATACTTTAAATATAATTTTTTTTTTCTACTTACACGTCCCCGGGTAGGGTAGCGCAATTTGTTCTAAAAATAGAACATTTGACTATTTCGGACCCCGCGTTTGCGGTCTCCTACCCCGATTATGGCTCCCATGTGGACGTTTATAATAAGACACAATTGAAGAAAAAACTAACATTTGAGCAGCGAAGTAAAGAGAACGACTAACATTGTGGTTATTTAACTTCTCAATGTGGGTTATATTATATTCTTTGCTGGTAAACTATTAACTTCCGAGAGCTCGCAAGCTAGGTTCTTTCAAGGACTTACAAGAATTATAAAAAATAGTACTATAAATTACAAAAAGAAATGTTATCATATCGCAAATGATACAACCTATGATCTCGCAGGTATTTCATGTAAGGTGTTTCTGTACTGTATGCTGGTTTTGATTATGTAATATAAACAACTAACAACTTTCCACTATTCTCAAATCCTTGTTATCCACCCTTCATATTCCCTTTGGTCGCTGCTATGGAAAATGTCGAAACGACGATGCGCGCAGTTTGACCGGGAGGATATTTTCAGTTATTGTTCTTTAGATTTTGTATTATTTGCCAAACAGTGTTAACTCTAACACTGTAGATAACACTATAGAAATGACTTGTAACAGACCTTTCTTAACTTCAGTGAAGGTAACAGTCTCCGACTTAAACACTCCTGCATTTACTGCAACACAAATGTAATTTCCTTTATCATTCATTGTTATGCCTCGTATTACCAAAGAACCATTCATCTGCTGACTCCGCACAACGGGCAGCTGCCCTCCTTGTTTTTTCCAGCTGATAACTGGCTGTGGATCACCAGTAGCGCTGCAATTTAACTTCAAACTGTCACCAACCCATGCGACAACTTTAGCAGGTGGTTTGACAGTGAATCGTGGAGGAGAAACAACAACTAAGAAAGTTTTCTTTTCAACGCGTCCTAGCAGGTTCGATGCCGCACAGTAGTAAAGGTCAGAGTCATCTTTACGAATATGTAGTATTTGTAATGCACTGTTGTTGTACTTCACCCTTCCCTGGGGTAATGGACCGGATGACTTTCTCCATGAGACCACAGGTGCAGGATACCCAGTCACGTGACAGGATGGGAGAGTATAACTACTTCCTTCAATAGCGTGATGAGGTCCCGGATGAAGGGAAACATGAGGCTGAACTGCAAAGAAAATTATTTTAATTGTGAAATTTGGAAACGATAATCAGCATCAAATACCCGGAGTAGTCAATCGATAAAAATCGGTATCGATTTATCAATCGATAAATCGATGAAAATCGGTATATCTGATTTGAATTTGATTGATATCGATTGTATCGATCAATCGGTAGAAATCGATGACACACTTGTTTCGTTTTTCGATTTATCTAGATTTAAACGATTTCATCGATCTTATATCGGAAGATACATCTGTTTTTCTGTTCATCCAAAAATGAAAACTGATTTCATGCAAACAGTCATTTGTTGACAATGGAGTTGCAATTAAGAGTCGAAGGATCAAAAAACTTATTATCCGTTTTTTTCTAAAAAAAAAGGTTAAAAATATCTTATCTTTTCTTTAAAACCCGGTTGAAAGTCTTCTTCACCTGGCCGAAATTGGCCATGTTTTTCAGACACCTAGTTTTTCACGATTTAGATCACCACCCTTCGGAAAATAACATCAGTTCTGCAGGTAGTTACTTATTGCCGGAGTAGCCAATAGATAAAAATCGATCAAGTGATTTTATCGATTGATGACGGAAAACGGTGAAAATCTATCTAGGGAAATCTTTTAACTTAAATTTCAAGCATCCCTTCCACTCTAGGGGATCCCTGAAATTCAGGCTGGGAAATCTTTTATTTCCCTCTTGTATTTCTCGAGAACTGCGAATGTAACTAAACCGAAACGCTTTTGTTGTTATGCATAAAAGGGTCACGGTTTTAGAGAGAATGTTGTGTCTGTAATAGTTTCCACATTTCTTATTTTCATGTTTGTTGATCAGTTGTTACTCGTGGACGTTTTTTCTCAGCTGTACTATCTAAGATCATCTAACTTATGCCAAAAAACAACAATATCGGACTTACCATTATAAATCGTTAAGACCGTGAAAAATCGATAATATCGATTCGACAAAGCAATTTGGTTTATCGAATTTCACCGATTTAAGTTATCAATCGATAAAAATCACTTGATTGCTATCGATTTTTATCGAAACCGATTTTCATCGATTGACTATTCCGGGCAAATATGATAAAATCTGGACGATTCTCAAAAAAAAAATTCGTTATTAGTTTAGACTATGGCCTAGACAAAAGTGCTCAAACAACAGCAACACGACCATAAATAGAAAAATATATTAACTTTTTTCGACTTCTTTGTGAAAAGGAAGAAAATCAGGCCGTGGTTTGCTACATTTACCGTCACTCGATACTTATTAACTCGGGACGTTTTCTGTGATACTAGGGACTCGAAGGCTGTTCCTACTTCGACAACACAAGTTCTGAAAATTGCGGAAATATGCACTTAATATTTTGAGAGGAACTTCACCCCTTTTCTTTGTCTTACATGAATAAAATGAGATGCTAATTGCCCCAAAGACACCAAGAGAGTAGTGTTCAGTATAAAAAGTGAGATTATACAATGTAAAAGAAGATATCGATCATCACAGTAATAGCCGTAGCTTTCCCAGCTGGCAAAAGAAAGCCTGAAACAGCTTCCGGTTCCAGTTGACTTGTTAGCTCAATTAGTCGAGCACTTCTTATTATCAGGCTTTTTTTTTTTCCAACTAAAAAAGGTACGTGTCTAAGGTACGTATACCTTTGAGGAAAAGAAAGGATGTAAATATTTTTGAGTAATATGTTAATTATTTTTAAATAACAAAAGACGACTTTCTATCCATACAATCACCCGAGTCACAACAAACTTACCATTCACCACAAGTTGTACCAGTGCATGCGCCTTTCCTAAGATGTTGACCGCTGAACAGTTATATTTTCCGGCGTCATTTCCTGCCACATTTTTTAACAGCAGCTTTCCTCCTGATACCGTTGAAGGACTCATTTGTGACAGACTATTCAGTTTACTCCATTTTATTACAGGTTTAGGATTACCATTCACTGAGCACTGAAACGAGGCTGATCCACCTTCGTTAACTGTCAGCGTTTTAGGGGACACAGCAACAACAGGGGCTGAAATTGATTCACCAGGTTCCCCTTTAGCTCCCGGCATGCCTGCAGGTCCCATGTCTCCTTTTCGTCCCTTGACTCCAACATCTCCCTTTGGACCAGATGGTCCAATGATACCTTGCTTGCCGCTCATTCCAGGCGACCCCACAATACCTTGGTCTCCTTTCTGTCCTCTTTTTCCCCGGGTCCCTTTCTTCCCCCTCGGACCTGGTGGTCCGGGAGGACCTGGAAGACACGTGCCACTCTGTGATAATGAGTGATGCTGTTTTAACTCCGACAAAATTTTAAGCATTGTTGTTTCTAGGTTTTTACTTTCCGTCTTGTTCTTGATATTATCAGCAGTGCTTCTCTTTCTTCGTTGTTTAGTGGACTGAGGGTCTAAAAAAATGCAATAATTAATCCGTCACATTATGGTCAGCAAAACCAAGGACGTCAAGCACCAAACAATTTACTGGTCAAGGGGGCAAGTGCTTTAGACCATAATTATTTATAGCTGTATCGGTTATTTTTTTCTAAATTTCCTAAACATAACCTTCCCTTTCGATACACTATAATATTGAGAAATAATTGACTTTCTTACGCATTTAGTAGGATAGTGTATACCACCTGAAATTCTTGGTTAAAGATCAGCAATAAGACGTTTTTGCTCAAAGCAAAGCCTCCGTTTATATATATACTTATAACAAAAACAATTTGTAAGCCACTAAAACGAATCCTCCTTTTCAGGTTGGGACTGGTTGATAAATAACAAATATCCCGCAGACACAGCTAAAATGAAAATTTTCCCATCAAGATAAAACTCAAGTTTACAGCAAAAAAAGAAAACATTTTAATGCGCGATACTCTTTGATAGCAGCCAATTTACAGGTTCCGAGTTCTGGAGTCAATTTGGAGTTTTAGCAGCGACAAAGGCGACGTCAGCAAAAAATGTCAAACTCTGTCGCGTTTATTCCAATTAGCTGAAAATGGCAAATGTTGGCGAATTATCCAGGAGTTGTTTTCTTTGGGAACGCACTCAAGTTTAGAAAAAGAAAGAAGAATTCGTCGCTGCTTGTTAACACCCTCCGTGAAACGCACAATTAGGCATTTTCACACAGTTTTTCACGTCGTAGTCGTACAGTGACGACAAAGAAATGTACAAAAAAAGAGTGATGCATGTACAAAGTTGTTATTTTTTGTAATAAACCTATTGTTTATTTTTTGACGATCTCTTTGCCGTCGCCACCGTGGAGGCTAAAGCTCAGCTAATAAATAAAAAAGACTTAGAAGAAAAATCGGGCAGAATTTTGTGTTCGTCATAAGCTTATTATGTTTTCTTTCTATCGGGTCTAGA
The DNA here is from genome assembly GCA_942486025.1 of Porites evermanni. Classification (NCBI taxonomy): domain Eukaryota; kingdom Metazoa; phylum Cnidaria; class Anthozoa; order Scleractinia; family Poritidae; genus Porites; species Porites evermanni. The sequence goes on along the minus strand of CALNXI010002303.1, from coordinate 8,057 downwards.
ATGGACAGTTGTGTGAAGATATTTTATAAGTGTGACCAAGCTAAAAAAATTAATATCTTTACTGGAAAAACACCACCTGCTACCTCTAAGTGAACTGGTGAACGTTTCACCAAGACAAACGCAAGCTGCAATCTTGGATTCCCCGTACCGCGCTCCCCCCACACCCCCCCCCCCCCCCTCCCCCCCCCCACCTACACCCCCCCCCCCCCCCCCTTCCCCTCCCCGCCCCCCCTGTACCCACGGCCCCGCCCCGGCCGTCTGCGTCTCCCCCGTCTCGACGCTTCCCCTCCCATCCTCCGAGGTTC